>KN889823.1:27427-43945 GCA_000934455.1 Apostichopus parvimensis | reverse complement strand
AATGTTTTGGAGGAGGAGGGTGGTGGTACACTTCTTTTGTTACAATTAGTATTATTCAGTGAAGTTACAACAACAATGAGACTGTTAATAGCTTCTTGGGTTAATTTTTTTTTGTCTGAAAGTAATTCAATTGAGTGGTTTCTCACCTTATCGATGATCTTCTGCTGTAAGGTATCGATCTTCTTTAATAACTCTGGAATTTCTGCCGAACATTGACAGTCGTCAGAAAGTTGAGATTGTAGAGAGTTTCCCTTTACCATACTAGCTGCGGAGATCTCATCATTAACTGCGTTGATTAAAGTCACCATGGAAAGAAAAGTCTACAACGATAACAAGAAACACATAACACATAAACACACGAACAAGGTCAATGTCACACCACATGAAACCCGAGATGCCTCCACATAGCTACTTGTTGTAATGTTAATATCATTTTTGGGAGCAAATTATTGTATGTTACATGATGGTCAATATTCAATCTACTACAATATCACAATAGTGAAGAGATAACAACAGGCGATAATTATGCTACAGACCTGACTGTGATTGTCTACAGACTCTGGTAAATCCTGACTTTCACCGTCTGCTCTAAGCTTCCTCAATTCCTGTGTAGTAAAAATATCAGCTCAGTCATCATGACTTTATTGAAGTACATTGTTGATAATAAAAAACATCTTCATCAAAATATTTCAAGAAAACTTTCCCACAAAAGCTCAGTAAGAAATAAAAGACAACAAATCTGACTCACAGAGAGCAGCTGTTCTGTAAAATAACCTATGATGAAGCAAAAATATGAATTTTTTTTGCTAAACAAGAGAAAATGAAGCCAATTTGGCATTCAGTAACTTAACTTTTTCATCATTATAACTTGATCTCGATATCGTTCCACTTCTGACTTGAGCAATTCATTTTCATTGTTTGAAACCAACATGGACTTGTTTATAGTGTCAATTGTCTGTTGACAGATAGTATAAATATTACATCATAAATTTTAGCAATGTTTAGTAATATTGTTTTCCTTTCATGGGGCTTTCAATAATTTGTCTGATTGAAGAGTTTGATGTCATAGAGCCTGAAAGTCTTTATTTGTAATAAACTGTCTCCTTATTTTTCCTTTAAACTTTCCCATGACAGGAATGATTCTGATCACATGAGAGGTTAAAACACATCGTTCTTGAGAGTGTAACAGACCAAATGGAATCATTCCTCAGACACACATTTTTTGTACCACAATGCTCACTATGTGGATGTTGCATCATTGGATTGGTTTTGGGGAGGGGGAGTGGAGGGGAGTGGGAGGGGTAGGTGAGGGGAGGGGAGGGAGAGGGGCAAGGGTGGGGAAAGTTATTAACAACATAAAATTATGAAAACTGAATTAATGAAAACTTTTCAGCAATACAATATTTGGAAAAGAGGAAATATTTAATTTAGGCTAGAACAGGAATTTGAAACAGTTAACCCAGAATTACAGGTTCTGTGCTCTATAAATTGACCTATCCAATAGCATATCCTTATCTTATGAAATTAACTTAAACTTTTATTAACTGTAAGTAATAAGACATTCCTAACAAATAATAACCAAGAAAAAGGTGAATAATTATATGTAACAATTGGAGCTGGATAATGAGAGATTTCAGCATACTATATTATCTGAGTCACTTGTTTGGCAAAGATGTATGAATGTTAGATGAAGATCAAGGCATTAGATTAGGTTGACCAGCTGTCTTGGAGATTCACACACACATACAATTAGGCAGCAAACTTTACTATTGAAACTGTTGTGATGAAGTAGCTAAGAGCCATCATACTAACCTTTTGCTTTTCTTGAACTGTGTGTTCCAACCTGAAACGTAAAATGAAATTATTTTTGTAAAGCGCAGTAATATTGCTTTCTTACTCTGCAAGTGAAATCTGGAATGAAAGTTCTAATACCAAGCAAAGTAACATGTTACAAACTTATTTGATCAACTCTAATAGCTTACATCATCGGGCCATTGCACTTCGGAATCCCCTATCTTTCACTTTAAAGGCGATGCCTTCTTTAGTTGTTTTTAGAAAAAGCTTACAAAAGCACTTCATCAACATGTACTAGAACTGTGAATTGAAACTGGGGGGAGGGGGAGAGGGGTGAGGGGAAGGGAGAGGAAGGGGTGGTTCTGTTTGTTTTGTTTTTTGGTTCTCTTTTCTAATTGTAAAGTTCTGTATTTTTTCAGGGAGTGTCACTACCCGCCAAGCCCCATAGGGTTTTTTAGTACACTTCCTTTCACAAGTTTTGTTTCTTATCTCCTTCTATGCCATATGTCATACTTATGTTGTGATAAAACAAAAATAAATAAATGAAAAATAAATGAAATGAAACTCTTTTAGAAACGTGCAACGACAAGTCAAACACATTCTGAGAAAACAGAGACTGTCCCTCCCGCTTTGACCACTCACTCCCACAGGCCACTGCCAAAGTTGCTTACTGCCCTGCATGACAACACTCACAGATTTAATAATACTTTTATTAAGGTGAAGACAACGACTCACTTGACCATATTTTCAGCCTGTCTAGTAATTGCTTTTTCTACCTTAATTAGCTCCTCTTCCAAGTCTTGGATGGCTGAAAATTTAGAGAAAATAACAGAAAATGAGATTTAACTTGTGGATGTTCTTACTCCAGATTGAGAAGTATATATCCTTGGTACACAACTAGTCATGAACTATCAATGAACTTTAAGTATCAGAAGACATGTGAAAAGTGATCAAGTGTCTTACATGTATAATTTCCGAATGTTATAATTCTATCATTCCCTAATTTGTGATATACGTGAAGGGTGTGATTTACGTGAAGGGTGTGAGTTACGTGAAGGGTGTGATTTACGTGAAGGGTGTGATTTACGTGAAGGGTGTGATTTACGTGAAGGGTGTGATTTACGTGAAGGGTGTGATTTGCGTGAAGGGGTGTTTCAGTCGGTAATTGTATCAATATATTTTTCTGTTCTATACACACATGTCCGAGTTCTTTATGATGTCAAGTACCTAGCTGTTATCCTCGCCTTAATTAACAAAGTTAGCATCATTCCCGTGTTGGTCAGGGGAACAGTGACACACATCAGACACTGAACTTATATTGAGGAATTATTATCTATCAATTAACATATTCACAAAGGCCAAACTAATTAGCTAAGAAAAAAGCCTTTTTTTATATGAGTCAGTAGTGCTTTCAATATTTTAGGATAAGTAAAATTTCAACAGCATATAAATAGTATGATAATGATACTAACAAAATTCTTCATGTCTTTATGTCACTTTGATAGGACATTGGAAATTGCATCAGACTGTGTTCATTATATTTCTTCTTTAATTTACGGTAAGGTTAAGAGCATCACCAAAAATCTAGTCCAATAATGGTCAATCATTTTGAAATGTTTTGAAAAATTTTACTCTCACCATCAACGTTTATTCCCTATTAACTGAGCCAATTACTTATTTTCCAACTGAAAACTCAACTTCTTGAGGTATGAAAATACCAGAATTTTAGATAGAAACTTTATTGTCCATTTCAACAAACAAAAAATGTAAATTATTTCCCGTCGACAGTAAACATAAAACAGTAGTGAATACAAACAAAACCGTACAATAAACAAGCTATTAGTGAACAACTACGAGAATAAAACTAAATAAGCAGAACCAGAACAGTAACAGAAGCAGCACAGAGAGCTGCAAGTGACAGATCACACACTGTGGCCAAATTGCTTTGCACGCGAGTTAAACAAGTATATGCCTCAGGTAAGAAAGAGATACGGAACCTGGACTTTTTAGTATGGGCTACCTGTAATCGTATCCTGGATCTGTTGAACATGATAAGACTGTAAAAAGGGTGTGTATGATCTTCTTTTATATTATTTAGTTTCTTCATCAGACTCTCTTCATATATGGATGAGAGTGACGGAAGGCTTAAACCAATGCAGCATTCAGCTAACTTCCGAACACGTTAGAACACTTAGGATGAGTTTTCTTTTAAGTACTTTCAATAAGTTTTTTCTTTCAGCAATTACTCAACCAATGGCCTTTAAAGTTAACCTTACTAGATTCTCCTTCTGCTCTGATGCGATGTAACACATTCACAATTTCCTCAGCAGCGTGCTTCCAATGACTTCCAAGTGATTTGTTCTGACTGCGAAGCTTTTTAGCTGCGAGAAGAAAAAACGAAGATAAAGAATTGATAATTAATATATCGGGAGCCTAGTGGCCAATTGGCTAAGGCATCGGACTTGTGATCCAAGGATTACAGGCTCGAGTCCTGGCCAGATCATTGCGTTGTGTCCTTGGGCAAGGCACTCTATCTCCATTGCCTCTCTTCACCCAGGTGTATAAATGGGGACTTGCGAGGTAACTTATATATAGTTGCGTACGCTGGTTTGTGGCTGCACCCTATGGGAAGTCCCCCGGGGGGCACATGGTTGTGGTGCACTGTGGTGCCCCAGGAGAGACTGTTTGAATTGTACACACTTTGGTGTGTAGGTGTGACAAGTTACCATTGGCCAGGGTTAAGTTGTAAAGTTGTGTGATAGGGCCTTGGCCTTGAACAAGACTGTAAACCTAAAATAATCATAATAATAATATATCTATTGTGCTGATAATTCATTACATACTGTAATAGATCTGTTTGAATCTTAAACAAAGATGTCAGGAGATTACTGGAACCAAAAACAATGTAGGAACTTCAATCTCACTTAATTTCTTTTAAATGATTTTATATTCTTTCTTTTTGTACATCGATATTTAAGGTTCAATGATAAATGGAGTTACAGACTGTATACGAGAGGTTAAATGGCCCTCACTACCAACTTTGATAATAGGCTTTAAGTTGTTTTACCAAAATGCAAAGCAACCCTTTGCTTCATTTAATTACTGATTAAATGCAATTATTCATTTCTACAGACAGATAATTTCACCGCACATAACAGTTTTATAGTGTCTGGATGTCAAATGACTGACTGATACTTACCACTATACAACAACTTGAACTTTTCCACAACTTTTAGTTTTAAGTTTGACTTTTGTCTGAAAGAAAATATAAAGTAAATTTATAAATCATCACAAATCAAAGTTAAAGGAACTATCATGCACATTAAATTGTATGAGACATTTCCAAACATTGTGAGTGAAGTTCAAACACACATTGTACTTTCAAATTATTTTGTTTTGTCTATGGCTTGCTGCAACTGAGTCACAAAAATGATGTACAATCGCCAGGGGTTACAATGTTAAGTTCATCATACAATTGGCAGGTGCATACAGAGTAAATGTAGGAAGGACTGCAGGTTGTCAAAGCATTTTCTCACAAAGTGTTATAACATCATGAGCACATGGATCTATAATCTCATAGAACTGATATTGCCTATTATAGATATGGTAGTAATACATATTTAGACACACCCACAATGTGTTATTGCACATTATTCAATGACAACAGAAAATGGACTGCCAAATTAAGAGGTAGCACATAAACTTGGCAACTATGGAATACTCTATTCTTATCAATGTTATGTGTTTTCTCTTTGAGTTCACTTTCTATTTTACATTACACATTCCATAATAAAAAATATATGACAACAGATAAAACATATACATAAAGTTCTCCAAAAGTCACAAAGTAGGATTAATATTCGGCATAATTTTTTTTCTAACAGGGTTGTGAATAAGTGGAACGGTTTGCCTGAGAAAGTTGTTATTGCAAGTAGTGTGAATGGGTTTAAGAATGCTTTGGACAAGCACTTTAAGCATTGTAATCGGGTTTGAGTGTTTGTGTCTTCAGTTTTTTTTCTCTCCTATAGGGTCCTTGATGGGGTCTTGAGTGTCCCTCCTGATCCTTTATTTCTACTAAACTAAACTAAACTATATCAATCTTATCTTATGATAATAAATAACTTTAACTCACTCTTGAAGATGTTGGATTGGTTTGCCTTTACTTGCTAAGCTATGCATCTCCTCTTTCAGCTTCTGCAGCTTATCGAATCCCATCTTAGTCATTTCAATGTGACTGCTAAATAATGCAGGAATAATAAAAAAAACACAAGATTGAGAAAAGTGGAAAGGAAAAGAAACAGTCATCACTCTGTGATCGTAACCGATGAACCTTTCTTGAGGATTGGGTCATTTATATCATCATCCAGTATATAAGTATACATTGCTTCTTAAGCTCAAGGATCAACGACATACTCATTAATTTGACGTTGAGGTCAAGTACCTCTTTCCATATTTCGAGGTTAAGTCAAAATTCACTGTAACACTATTAACAGATGTAAGTTTTATCTCCAACTGAAGCTAATGTTATATATCTGACATTTAACTACTTTTTCATATATGTAAGTGATCCCTTAGATCTTGCAGGTGCAATCAAATGATTTCAATCAAACGATTTCAACCAATGCAATCAAATGATTTCATTAGGAGTGTTAGCTCAGTGGTTAACGCCAGTGCCTTTCAATCATAAGGTCCTGATTTAGAGTCACTCCAAAATTAGTATGTCGTCCAGTTACAGAGTTGTTGACAATTGATAATTCATGGACGTTAAATATGAATCTAAGAGACTGACTTCGGTCAGCTTGCGGCTTTTATAAGCCAATGATGGCTTCTACGCGAGTTCCTGCTTGCAGGAGGATCTAAAAAAAACACATACATTCCTGACTTCAGGGAGATGTACTGTACTAACCTTAATTCATCTACTTCGGGAGGTTTCTCTCCATCTTTGGATCCATACAACTCATCCTTCAACAATACAGAATAACAACAGTCACAGTCATCACACAATGTACGTGCCACACAAACATTAAATACGCCTCACTCAGCACTCAGTTAACAAAACACAACTCACACATGAACTATTAAAATATGTCAGTACAGCTAAGACACTCATAGTCAACATGCAAACAACAATAAACGTTAAGAGATCATTAGTATTCGCTCCAAATGTTTACCACCTAAATATTGCTTAAAGTTTTCAGAAGTACTTTGCTGCTGGTGGTTCTGTATCCCCATATTAATTCCAGATATTCAAGAGTGATGAATAAGACAATTTTTGACAGAGGAAAAATTACTTTAAGGGTGGCAGTAAAATGCATGCTGAGGTTAAAGCATTGGTGACCATTTTTTGACTTTTCTAGCATATTTGGAAGCTAATACTGGTTACCTTTAAAGCCTACATATATAACCAGTTTGAACTAAGACTTAGGATATAGGGATATACACACCAAACTATGCATTCTAGCAAAAACATTGTTAATGCGAATTAATGGAAATATATACTCTGCGTGTCCTTTCTGATATTTGTCATAAATTTCATGAACAAGTTGGAAATTGCAATAAATCAAAATCAACTCTTTAATTTTAGAATTGCGCAACTTGAAGTAAGAGAGATTGTTCATCTCTGATTGCCATATCAGAATTTGTATCCATACTACCTGAATTGCATGCATAACTGAGCTCCTGAGAGGCTTGTGATATTTCACTGTATTAACAATAACTAAACAACACTTCTCATGGAAGGGTTTTAGATTTCAAGTAGCTAGCCAGTAACTGATTAATAAAACTACCATGTCCATCTTATCTGCCCTTTTCTCAAGAATTCTTGCCAATTAATATTTACCTGGTTATTAATCAACTTTAAGAAAACAGTTGTTCCTCAAATTACCTTTATCTCATTTTCATTTTCCTATTATCTCATTTACAACATTTTCAACATTTATGTCACATTGAAACAACAAAGAATATTTCTTGTTTACTGATAGGAAATCTTCAGAAAAGAAAAAAAGAATAAGCTTGCGATATACCAAAAACTTACAATATTGGGTGAGTCAGAATCCAGCACCTAAAGACAATGAAATATTAATATTGTTAATAGAAGACCTGTCATAAATACTGCAACATTCCTCCACAAGAAGCAGTTTTAACAAGTTACCATGGAATGAACTTTGAATTACTGCATGTTCTAGTTTAAATATTTCCATAATTCATATAGTTGGGGCAGCTCTTTGCTGGTTCCTTATTATCATTTTATTATTCCCATGAGATACCATATAACCTCCTGAGAGTAATGTATTATAAAGGTGGCATGTACATGTATACATAAAGAGGATCCTTCTAAACACAAGTCAACTAAACACATGAAGTTAACAAGAAATTGTTCAAGTAAGTCAAAAGTAAAATTAAAACAGCAAAATCTTACCTCTGCTAATGACTTTAACATCTGCAACAAAAGAGATAAGGAATCCACATTAGCTCATTAAAAAGCTGTATCATAGCATAGAACAATTTTACCACCTTTTCCCTCCACAATGATAGCATAATTTGTTTAATGCTGTCTGGCCACTCTTCTTTCCAGGTTCGCTGTTTTGTTACGTAGTGTGCCAGGACTGGAGTTGCTGCCTTTAATCTCTATTACGCCAGCCCATATCTGATGCGAGAGCATTTTCCACCACTGTTATATATGTTAACTTGTCCGGGGACAAAAATTTTTCTTTAGGGTTTAGGCGTTAAATGTGCTGTCAGCACTCTTATCAGCATACGTCTTATCAGATGGTTTATTTGGCATTAAAAACTTTTTAATAATCTGTACCTCTTGGCTCCAATTACGCTCAAAAACACCTTTTTATTGTCTTCAACACGATTAGCTACAAAACACTGTGCCATCTCTCTTCATAACTTCTAAAGTCTTCACAAATTGAATCAAATTCTCAAATTTTCCTAATCAAACCATTATTTATTGGAATTGTTGGAACTTTTTAAGAATAAAATCCCAATTCGATGGGAAACTTTGTCACCAGTGTTGTATCTTCTTCATATAAGATATTAACGAGGTAATAATAACATGGGTAATAACATGAGAGAACTCCAATCACTGGGTTAAGCAGTTGTGTTACTAAACTGTATTCCAACAGATCATTAAAGTAACTGACATAATCTGATATGGTGACATTAAACAAAGAAACATATGCTAATAGGTATTCAGTAGCTCATCATTAGTCATATCGGGAGAATGTTACTACATGCTTTTGAACTTTGATTGAACTATGAGTAACGACTTACAGTAGGTGCAATACTTGTTAATAAACTACAGCAACAATCCCTTAGATTTCAGACATGAGACAAAATCTGAAGGAATTAAAATCAGATTTATCAAAATTAAGGATTTAAGTTCTCATGATGTGGTAAGTGTAGTTGCCATTGAGTCAAACCTACAAGATTTTCACTTTACAAAAACAGCATCACAAGTTTAAAATAACCTTTACTGTTGAGATCTTCTGCATTCATTTGAAGAAATATTACCTCACTACGTTCCTTTTCTCTGGCATCAACCTGAGCAGTAATGTCTCCGTATCTAGACTGGAACTGGCGGCGCTCAGAGGTAATCTAAAAGAAAAATTATGTCAAATGCAACGTGTTATTTTTTATTTATGGAAAATATTAAATGTTACACTGCACACAGAAATTCAGTGAAAATGTAGTCTTCCAACTGCAGCAAAATATGAAAATGTTTGACAACCCACCATGTTTCTTCTTTTCATCCAATATGACTGTTTTTCCGTGTTATTGTCATCTTCGAAACCCATTCTTCCAGACAATTATAAAACATACAGATGTTTGAAATTGTTGCACACAAAAAAAAAAAAGAGCATAAAACCAAATTTTATCAACTTACCAAACTTGTTTCATCATCTTCACTCTCAAACAGAAGCTCTACGTTACTTAGAACCTTAAGAAAAAAATGTGGTACAAATTTAGAATTGATATATATTTTTGAATTTAAATTAGCCTAACTAGAAGATGTGTCTGACACATCTTAATGTTCCTGTCAATTGTATTGCATCATATGAAAATCACTAAATATAAGCAAACACACATATTTTATTCATCTGCATGCACAAACAAGATTGGAATTAATATGCAAAGTGCAACACCAATCTAACAGTGCTTCATATTCAATTAATGATTCCTAGGATCTCCTTTCAGTAGCCTATAGTAAGAAATTAAGGTCAGCAACTGAACTATGCTTAATGAACACATTAAGCACATCTTTCGATATTACTGCTTAAACTAACACATTATAGCTGCATCGACACTAAGTGCCCTTGAAAGGAAATAAAATACCTTCTGCAAGCGATTGGCAATGTCTTCGACCTCTCTTGCATCTTTCTTGGAAGTGATGGGAACCATATATGAACTTATGTTCAAATCCATGGTGGCAACCTAGGCAATTTCCCAATGTCTGCAATAACCTTCGTATTAACACACAAGGCAATACGTGTTTAACTCTGTATAAATATCTATGGAGTAAACATTACAACATAGCATGTATCAAGCTTTGAAAAAGTAATTTCTGTGTCTTTATAGAATCCATTACAGGGAACCAAAGTAAGGTTTGCCACATTTTCAAAAGTACTTTCAGTCAAGTTGTTTAGGGCTTAAAAAGGCAGTGTAATTGAGGACTGTATCAAATGTCGTTTGTCAATCTTTATTAAGAAGTTGCATTGGTAGAATAATTAAGCAGAATGGCTACAGAGGTTTGGCATGTCTGGCGTCTCTATGATGTATTACAGACAGAGAATATACTTTTCAGTTTGGCTAGGCGGAATACTCATTAAGAAAAAATAATTGTCTTCAAAATAAAGAACATATCCCAAACTTACTTGCTTATGTGTCCTACCTTAAAATATTTGTATAGTAATACAACCAAGGATAGGCCATGTAGGCTAGATGTCATTGCAGTCATTCCAAGAAATTTTCTGGAAATTGCTGTTTCATCAATATTTTGGTCAATCTCTTAAATATAGGCCTACATGTGCATATGGTAATACAATGTTGCAATCTGCATGAAATATATATAAACAAAATTTATTGGACAACTGGAACAATCTGCGGTTCGAACTCTTAGTCTTACGTGCAATCACCATGCTACCAATCGTCACAGTAACAATGCGGCAATATCGTTGCCTGTGACTGTAGTGTAAGCCCAGCCTAAACCAAGTCCGTGGGCTAGGCTGAAGACAGTGTTGACGTCCGTTAGGCTAATCAGTGAAACAAGTCATAAAGTAACACTAACAGTAACAGTAGCACGTACGTATCGCTTTATTGACCTAACGACAACGTTAGGCCTAATCAGCTTCACTGAGGATTTGATATCTCGCCAATTATACACCAATCGTATCCCCATTAAACTTACCTCTTGTTCAAAAGGTTGTTATATGAGTAAATCAGAGCTACAGATACTAAAATTAGTACAATTATTCATATGCACTGTCATGCCTGTAACGTATCAGACCAAGAGGTCGTTCCCATTAAAATACTGGGCCTACGTACAGTTGTTGCCAGTGTTGTTGTCAGTTGTCAATGCAATATACAGTACAGAAGCATGATGATATGGGTGGTGTGTTAGTTCTGACGTAACAGAAGTGCCAAATTGTGGATGTCGTCTGCTACTGTTATTGCATCGATTTCAGTGAAGTGATCGCAAATTTTGTAGATAGGCTACTATTTGGATTTTGGAGTCTACCACAATAAATAACATCCTACATCCCGCCCGAACCATCAAACTGACTAAAAGACCAACCGGTGCAACATTTTTGGCCTGTTGCAGTTATCATCAAGGGAATTATTGTGTATGTTTGGTTGTTAATGTGTAGAACTTGAACTAATTGTGCAAAACTGAAGGAGATTTAAGGCACTTAAGAATTTCACCGGAAGACTTCGACTGCAGGGGTTACTGACCAATTAATTAAAAATGTAACTTTTAAATAAAATAATGGGAAATATGAGAGAACTTGTTGAATTATTGGATACGAAGTCGGTTGTTGAGATAGCAACTCGAATCGAAACTTCGACTTAGCAATTGCTCCTCCCATACTGTCTGGAAACTCCATACGCTAATGTTAACTCTTCTCGTTTGTATTCCGCAATACAGCCAACTCTTGTAATGTTTTCAAATAAAAAACAAAGTTAAGAATAATCCTATTTTCCTCCCGGTTTCTTATTGGTGTTTCTTTAAAGTTACCTACTTTTGTGCTATTTTTTTTATTGGTTTCACTTTAACTTTCCCAGAAGTGCCTATGTTTTGAGACGTGCATGCATTGAGATTGTCGGTAACGACTTATGGAATATGTTATAGCTATATAATTATTATTAGTATTATTATGTTTTTATTATGAGTAGTATTGTTAACTTATTACATGATATTGTCACCATGTTGTACCCTCAGAGTTACCATATGGTATTATAACAGTACAAATAAATTCATGCAGTATATTCATGTGAGTTTTTGCACCGTCATTGTTGTAGCCAGAGTCCCTTTCATGGACATGTGCGCTGGTTGTAGGTACCACACCACAATTAGAGTGGAGTAGTGTACTTCTGCTAGAAAAGTTAACCATGGTCGGGGAAAAGAGCTAAAATGACCTAACGTAATGCTTGTTCAAGCATACTATCAGTTACCATCATTGTTTGTTTTATCAGCCGTTATGTGAAAGAGCAAAATTTAAAGTACAGACGGCGTGTAAATAGGGAGGATTAAAGGTGATGCAAACCATTTTAGAAGTTCTTTTGGTTAAATATTGTTTTACTCCGAGCAAGTAGATGGAAGGGTTGGGTTCAGTATGCTGAACTTGCTCCTCTTCTATATAGCTCAAACTCTGAACGGTCGTGGTATGGAAACTTAGCAAGGGTCAAGACCAAAGTTCAGGTATTATTTGGTAGGTAGGATATGCCAGTTGTAAAGTTCTATCTGAGCTTTGGCGGTTCTTGGAGGTGACGAGTTAAGTGTGTAAGTCAAAGGAACAACCTGTAGCTAATAAGGTAGCATACGCCCATAAAAAGCCCGATTGACTTACACACTAAATCACAAAATGTGGTCTCTAAGTCTAGAAAGTAGTTCTCACAAGCAAAACGCTACCCATCACCGGATAGCTGACAAGTTGGCCTTTGATGGTACTATCAATTTTCCGTATCTTGACCATGTAGATTTTTTGCTATCCGAGCCGGTAGTTTGCGTTACTTGTAAACAAACCTCTTAGCTCAGTAGTACACCATTTTCGTACGCTGCTCCTGGGAGACCTAAAGGGGTCTAAAATTGCCTCAATTGACCCAATTTTTTCACCACATGTACTTCTATTCATGCTCTTCATCATACTTGCCACAAAAACTAGATCATGATTGATAACAGGTCAAAAAATGATGATCTCTTGCTGCTTTTTGGCACTTTTCCTGAAACAAGATAACAATCGGGCGGATGGATATAGACTCTAATAAAAGTAATAGGAGTATGCCACCATAAAAGTCAATACTCGCGTTCGATAGATAATTGAACCCAAACTCGTAGCAGAATCACTACTTACTCAATTTCTATGGGCTAGTCTCATATCTCATTTGTTCTCTATACCATTTAGACAGTCCTGGAACCCAGCTGATACCGGTACATTGATGGAATGATGGTGATTGCCTTAATTTTGTGAGTGAGCTGACCAGTTAGAAATAAAGATCAGGTTTACTCGCAACCAACGTCTAATATAATTATAAAATCGCTTTGCTAGTGCTAGGCAGGGAGCGGGCCTAGGTTAAGTGAAAACTAGGCTAGCCTCGTTTAGCATATATATGTTATGTTAGCTTATGTTTATTGCTGTAAATTTGGCTAAATACGTTACCTGACCTCGAAAAAAATGTACAGAATTACAGCTGAACAGTTCAATGTTATGAAACTTTGCCAGTATAGGGTAACCGGATCATATGTTCTGTTATTTTAGGTTGTGTACGGTACTTCTATCAGTTACTACTCAAGGCTAGTCTAGAGCAATAGACTCACTGAGACTTGACATGCAATATTTCAATTAATTTATGGTAAGCATTTCAGTAAATCTTCTATTTCTATGTCTATTGCAATGCAAATTTTATGTCGTTACAGATTTTATTGAGGCGTAAAGAAACTTGATCAGTATGGGTGTTCATGGATTGTGGAAGCTCTTGGCACCTACAGGAAAACCTGTTACGTTGGAATCTCTTGAGGGCAAAGTTTTGGCAGTTGGTATCCTTTATAAAACTTGAAAGAGTTTCAAGCAATGTATTATGTACACAGACTAGTACTTCATTGCACACCTTTTAGTAGGCCTACTGGAGGATATAATTCTGTGTACATGGCAGTACACCAGTATTGATACATAACAGCTTGTACTCAGAGCTTTGCTGTTTCGTAGTTTAGTCTTCAGCATTAAAGCATCATTAAAAGCATCATTAAAACGTAACTTCATGCCCTGATGATCATGACAGATATATTTCATTCTGAATACTATCTTTCATAATGTATGTGCTGTATACAGCTGTTGTGTGCTATTAAAACTGCTTGTATACATTTATAATCATGTGTTTGTATTTACTGGAAAAAAATCCATTAATGCCATTAAAACTAGTGATTGTGCCTATGTTTTTGGGAGCTCTGGGCAACATTCAATACATTTCAATACGTCTTGGTAACATTAATAATATTGCTTTTCCTTGATGATGCATGGTTACCAGATGTCAGCATTTGGTTGAACCAAGCCATGTATGGAATGCAGGGATACCAGGCTACCAGAGCCAATGCCCATCTGGTGGTCCTCTTCAATCGTATTTGTAAACTTCTTCATTACAAGATCAAACCCATCTTTGTATTTGATGGAGTAGCTCCTGAACTGAAGAAGCATACCCTGGTGAGTTCTCATGGGCTCTGTTATATGTTCAAAATCTACTTTTTCAAAGCTCAACAAGTGTTAAAGGCATTGAAGACTCGCCCCAAATCGTGTGCCGCCCTCTGAAAAAGTGAACTTTCTGTTGCTTGGAGAGTGAAGTTTTCTTCTTGTTGCGACAAAATAAGACAGTAATGAAACGTAAAACCTTGTTATCTTTTATCTTGACCTGAGATCAGGGAGTTCCATAACAACTCCCTGCTGAGATGTCCATCGCTGCTATGTACACTGTGCTGTGGGTATTGACCGCAGCTGTATGTACTGACTGTACACTAGTGTCTAATTACCGACACTAGCAAGCTGTGTGTGTATTTTCTGGGATCGATGATGGTGTGTAACACTTCTGTTACACCTTATTCGAAACTAGGTCAGATTACCGGCATGAGACGATTCTTTGTGCTCGAGTCTTCACTCGCTCTAAATGGTGTCATATCAATATGTTTTATGTTCAGTGCATTCTGATTTATAAGATGATTTGTCTATGTTGTGGTATATAAATACATAACTTGATGTAAGTATAGAATGGTATCTGAACTCCTAAGTGCATGGAGTGTGTTATCTTTCTGTAGTAAGTGACTCGATTGCTATGTTTTCAGAATCATGGCAATTAATCGTGTGCAAATCTGAAATTATAATTCAATGACTGTGGTATTGATGTAAACTCAAATGTTTGATAAGATTAAAACTTTGCAAGGTTCAGGTAAAAGAAGGCCGCATCTTCAATCCATATATTTGTGAACATGTTCTTTTGCTACAAAAGAAATTTGTTGATGTAATTAAATGTCATTTTAGATCTGAAGTAAATAAATATTGCAGTAATAAACATAAATAGTTTACATTCCTCATGCCTTTTTGAGAAATTAAGCATTGTAAAAAAAAATTGATGTGGAACACTTACAGGAGGTTATGGTTCTCAACTTTGTATGTTGAAATCCATAGATTGTCACCAAAAGATGAACCGTAGCCCTTTAATTCCTAAATTTACAGATACTTGAAAGGTTTCAAGATTTTTAATGTTAATATTCCACTTTAAGATATGCAGATGTGTTAATTTCAAATTGTTTGGTTTGAGGAGTTTGGAGAGGAGGTTATTATAAAGCAGTTAAAGTTGACATTTAAATCCAACCAGAATTATTTAGTGGTATATACATGTATACTACAAGATGCAGCAAGCACCACTGTACCATATATATGCAGATTTAGCTGAATTGTAAGTGGTACTAGACCATGTTCATTTGTAAACATTCCTGATGAAAAGAATTAAAATTGTTTGTTTCAGAATGCCAGGAGGAAGCGAAAAGAGCTGGCTGAGGCCAGAGCAAAGAGGGCGACAGACAGGATCGTGAAGAATTATCTTAAAAGTCATGCTTTGAATGAACTATCCAAGGATTCACAGTAATAAGAACTTTTGCTACCATTTTCAATGGTCACTTTTTCATTTATGCCGTCTACAGCAAATACCAAATGTTGTCCCAACCAATATGGTTATATTTAGGGTGAATGTGTGTCTCGGGGTGGGGGAGGTATTGACCGTTTTAAAAGGCTCATTAATACTTGTAACCTTTGTCAATACTCAAGAAGCAGTCTTCTTTAAAATACATTGTGTATCATTATTGGGACATGATGGTTGTATATCATGTATCAACCCACTCCTTTCCCTTGCCCATCTCCTCCCCCTCCCCCCCTCACATCCCCTGATCTTTAAATATCAAAATAATGCTTTTCAAAAGTCTGATTAAATAAAGGTTTTCTTCTGAATCTTCCTTTC
>KN889823.1:0-27377 GCA_000934455.1 Apostichopus parvimensis | reverse complement strand
CCTCCCCTCACATCCCCTGATCTTTAAATATCAAAATAATGCTTTTCAAAAGTCTGATTAAATAAAGGTTTTTTTCTTAATCTTCCTTTCTTTAAAGTTTTCTTGCTAAGAATTTGTCTTATCAGAACACTAGTGAAATCTTATTGTGTGGTCACCACATTGTTCATTTGTTACCTGCCAGTTGTAGTGACACAATAAGGAAAAAAGACGCCATTTGAACCTCAGTCTGGCATACTTACTAGAACTTTATTTTCTTTGTAGCTGTTCCAATCACTGCAGCAACAAAAATAGAGAAACGTTGTCAGTAACTTGTGAGTTATTTTCTTTCTATATTTCTTAAAGATTGTTCCCTTTCTTTTCTTGTAGGTCTACAAAAGGCAAAAAGCCAAATTTATCCAGGATGCTTCCAAAGTCTGAGAAGGATGCTAGTATATTTGAACTACCTCCTTTACCAGAAGATACAAAACAAAGGTACAGATTATTCCAAGGTTTTCTTAAAACTACAAATTATTCCATTGGTTTTATTGCTAAACAACTAATATACAACTCATTGATACTGTTCAAACATGTCATCTGCCCTAAATCAGACTTGAAGTTGCAAATGTTTGTTGAATATTTTGTCGATTGAAATTGTTTACACTGATTTCCCTTGTAAAAATTCATAACAAAATCAGTGAGTGACTCTTGTTATGAAACAGTACCAGTCAGCATCCTTTCTAAAGAACTGATTTTGACACATATCAAGTTGTCTGTCTACTGTGAAATGAAAAGAACCATTTTGCTGTAATATGTGTGTTAAAACTCTTCTACAGATCCAGAACAATTCTAGACGAGAAAGAAGATATGTACCTGGATAGAATTGACCAACAGGAAGCTGTAGAGGCACAGTTTGATGACATAAATGACATCGACATTAATTCCGAAGAATTCCGCTGTCTACCTGAGGAGATTCAGCACGAGGTCATCACGAACATCAGGGAATCCAGAAAAAAGCCGTTCTGGTCTAGATTTAAAGAGTTGCCGAAGGTAGGTTGTAAACCTGACCGTTGTATGATATTAGGGTCGGTATTGAGTCAGGTCTAACCATTCATTGAGAAGATTTTTATGTCACATCAGTTGCGCAAAATGTTAAAACTCTTTTTGTAGTCACTAGAGTGCATTGTGGTCTTCTTTTTATAATCTACATGCTAAATAACTTAATAAATCGCCCCATAATTTCATGTCGTGATAATTTCATGTAGCCATTCAGCTATCCCATTGGTTTTAGTGTCATGTTTTCCCATTATATCCACCAAATACAAGTGTCATAATTAAATCAAATATTTTCTCCAGTGTGACTGCCTCTGACTGCAGTTCAATCATGACATCAGGACAAATTTTTGTTTTCATTCATTAAGTTTCAAAACCTGACTTTACTTCCTATAAAGAAAACTTGAATGCAAAGTTGTTCAATGCCTTGCACCCGGAAATTTCACAATTGTGTGGATTTAGGTGTGAAATCTATGTGTCCTACTGTAGGGAATGTCAATTCACTAAAGTCGTCTTTATCTATTTCGTAGAAAGCTGACGACTTTTCCAGTTATCAGCTGAGTCGATTGTTGAAGAAGGGAAAGATGTCTCATCGCCTCGATGAATTACAAAAAGATATGAAGACCAAAACATCTGGCGATCTCGCTGTCCTGTTGGACTATGAAACTCGTCTGCAAGCATTTGAGGCAGGACGGGTCGCCTCAGAAGATGCTCAGCACTACCTCCTGATAAAAAATAAACCGCAAAATGAAGAAAAGAAGGAATCCGATGCTGAAGATGAAAACGAAATGGAAGTGAACAATTTTGATCAGAAAAGACCACCATTAGAAGGTGACTACAAAACTCTAGAGGTAATGAGTAGAATGGAGGCCGGTGATGATGAATGGAGTGGAAAATATGGTGACTTTGGTCAGGCCAAGACAATCGCAGATGGTGGACACCATCTACCGTCATCTACGAGATTAGCTGCAACTGAATCAGCCGAAACGAGAAGAAAGAATCAAATAAGACATGAAGTCTTGCAGTTTTTTCGTGAATACAACACCTCCGTAAAAGGACAAAAGAACGATAACAAAGTCGACAGCGATGAGAAATTAAGGAAAAAGAGAAAAAGTAATCTTATCGTAGATGAAGAGGAATTAAGAGGATTAGATAAAAGGAAAGAAGATCAGAGCTCGACAAGTCCTAAAAAGAAAAGAAGGCACGAAAAAATAACCGTAGTGGAAGAAGTAGAAGATGATAGACTCAAAGTAAAAGATGTAAGTGTGAAAAAAACACCAAAGAGCCAACAGCAGCAAGGGTTTCTCGGTCAATCAGACGTTAATTTATCAGATGAATACGATTCGGATCAGGAGAAAGAACTGACCGGTGAGAAATCAAGAAGTGATGTTGTTACAGAAAGAATAATTGAAGATGATTGTACTCGTGAAGACAAACACAGTGAAGGTACACCTGTGAAGATGGATGTGAATGTTGTGGAAGATATACCGAGTATCCAAGCTAGGACTCTGGTAGATTCTGATACAGAAGGAATCAGTGTGATGGAGGACGAGATATTGATGTTAGAAGACAAAGATGGGAGGGAAAAAGAAGAACAAGAAGAAGATAAAGTGAAAGAAATTGATAGAGAAGGATCAGTGACAGGGCAGGACATTACCAAGGTAACAGAGGATGCTGAGAATTCTGAGCACTGTAAGTGTGATTTGGTGGAAAATTTATCCGTTTGTTAGGATTGTGTAATTGTGGAAATTGTATCCTTTAACTTGAAGAAACCATGTCAGAAAGGATGCAATGAGCTTTGTTTTACTAAGTTTTGCGAGAAATTGCACTACATGTTTGGGATGAAGTTGTTACAATGCTTTCTGAATTTGATGTACACAACTTGTCGTCTGCCAGACGACCTCCAAACCTGACTTTGGTTTTCCGAACAGAAATTTGGTCGTCTCAGAAGACCATTAAAACTTTGCCCTGCAATCCATTTAAAATGCTTCAAAATCCATACGAGTCATAGACTTGTTTTTTAAAACTTTCGAAAAGGCCGGGAAGTGAAATCAATTACTTGAATACTATATATCTGTTCTGCTGCTTTTCAAAATGTTGCCAACTGTAAATAATATATAGCTGTCTCCTTGTTCTGTACCAACAGCTGGTGAGTTTGAGCTATTGCCATCTGAGGAACCAAGAAATGATGAACTATTGAATACAAATATAGAAGAGAGTGAAAATAATGCTACAATGTTGGAGTAAGTAATCAATTCTATTTTTCCCCTTTGAGGGGGGGGGGGGTGGACTAGCTGGGGGCCTTGGTTTACAGTGAATCCATTTATAACTTCTACTGAGTACCTTTGGGACCATGCAAGAAATATATTTGCTCCATTGTGCCCAAGATTAAACTGTCCATGTCTTGTATTTTGTCAGATAAGGTAATTAATTTCTTTGTTATCATGCTTTTTACATCTTACAGTGAAAGTGCAACTTCCTCAAAGGAGTCTACTTTTATGTTTAATCAGGTATGTAATCCCCTTTGCTTGTCACTAAAACATCAATAACAGCATGTAACTTCTAATATCATTAATGTTTTACTGTTCTATAGAAAGACATATTCAATCAATTTAAAGTAGACATACAGTAAGTTAAAGAAAGTTTTTCATCATTTTTCAGATATCAATTATTTGCCAAATTTCTTATTTGGGCACAATATACACTTTATTATTATTATGAAGAACCTCTTATATAATGCTCACTTCTACAATAAAACCAAAGCCTAATCCCCCCCCCCCCCCAAAAAATGAAATATATATATATATACCACAACACTAAAATGCCTTGTGGAACAGATTTGTTTTAAGTTTCTTCTTAACAAGGTTAAACGTACTACAAGATTTTACTTCGAGAGGCAGCTTGTTCCACTCTTTAGGTCCTACTATAGAAAAAGTGTGGTCCCCCAGATGTCTTTCTCATGGGCACATGATACACCGGCACAACACCAGACCTAAGTGTACAGTATATCTAGATATCTACACATGTAATCGGGAATAAGTTAACTATATAGTGTACATAGCTGTGAAAGCAATTATTTTAAGAATCATAATGGCTTAACAAAGCAGAACACTCCAATGCAGGAAAGGAAGAAAACAAATAAGGAAGCAGCAAAAAGAACAACAAACAACAAACTTAATATTCCTCTGTACACATGCAATAACGGTCCTAAATAATGAACTCAGTCAATTGAGATGGTACATAACCAAGACTGAAACTTGAAGGGATAAATTAATCAATAATATACTGTATTAGTTTACCTATCTTACTGAAAAATGAATTAAATTATCCTGATGCTGTGTTTAATGAGTTAGATGAAAGGGATTGTGTACTAGTAGCTTTTGCAAAATGTGGGCCTGAAAGTGTAACATAGCATGCTTGTATATCCATACAACATAGCATGCGTGTTTATCCGTACAACATAGCTCAAACCAGTGACCACAGAACACAGGACCCTGTGATGTTCGAGTTACACAAAAGCATTGTAATAAAGCAGCCAGAGTTTACCCAATTATTCCATTTGTTTTCTTACATTTTGCATTATGTTTCTGACAACAACAGGAAGATTTTCATACAATGCAAGAGAAACTTGATCTGGAAAGACTGAATTTGGAGAAAGACAGAGGGAAGGATCAACGAATGTCAGCATCGGTGACAGAGGCTATGTACAATGAGACAAAGGTAATGCCCCCCAACCCCCCCCCCCCGGCCACCACCTCCAGCATTGCACATGGCCACTGATCCCATATTCCATTATACCCTTGAGGAGGTCATAGAAAGAACCTCTCATAAATCCTGGATGTTTATAA
Source organism: Apostichopus parvimensis (assembly GCA_000934455.1). NCBI lineage: Eukaryota > Metazoa > Echinodermata > Holothuroidea > Aspidochirotida > Stichopodidae > Apostichopus > Apostichopus parvimensis. Next base: position 22,500 of record KN889823.1, on the reverse strand, counting down.
CATTCCATACTTTATTATACTTTCCACAAGGTCATGTGAGGATATATTTTATCATTTTCTATTTTCTTCCCCTTTCCTTCTTATTTTTTTAGGAGCTGTTAAATCTCTTTGGTATTCCTTACATAGAGAGCCCCCAGGAGGCTGAAGCTCAGTGTGCCTTCTTAGATTTATCAGGGCAGTGCCAGGGCATCATCACAGACGATAGCGATGTTTGGTTATTCGGAGGTCAGAGGGTCTACAAAAATTTCTTCACCAAAGATAGAGATGTTCTCTTCTACCATGATCAAGCCATTGAAAGACAACTGAGTGAGTCACAGTGATTGCTCTAGCATGCTTAACTGTAAGCTATATAAGTGTCATACTTCATGATTTGTCATACATTTGTCTACAGCAGCAATTATACTTGTAGTCTGCAGTGGGCTCCTAGCCAAAAGGCAATAGGATTCTTTGCGGTGGTGATCGTGTGAATGTGAAAACGTTCTCATATAAAATATGGCAAGAAACCCCTAAGCCTGTTGGCTGTCTGGTCTAATGACGACAGCATACAGCCTGATATGTTTTGTTTTTTTACTTTGCCTATCACTATAACTGTACTGTGAAGAAATATGACCTACCTTTCATGTTTGAAATTGAAAATAGTAATTTCTGATACAGTCAACCAAATATGTATCTGTGAGCAGGGGCAGTGCATTCTTTGTGTGTGGGGTGGGTGAGGGGTTGTATGTAAGTTGTATATCTAGTGCATTTGGTGCCTTAACATATCACAGACCCCAGCTTGTGAGGTACCACTTGTGTTGGCATGTCTTATCTTTGTTTGATCTGATATCTTTCACAGCTCTTGATAGATATAAGCTTATCAACATGGCATTACTGATGGGGAGTGATTATACCATCGGTATACAGGGAGTTGGCTTTGTTACAGCCTTGGAGATTATGAGTGAATTTTCTGGAGATGGCATCGAAGGCCTTGAAAGGTTCAGGTAGGGTCATGACCACACATGGCATCATCTTTGTTTGTATGTGCAGAGAAGGCATTCATTAATCTGTTTCATATAATGAAAAAGATTATCAGATATTAAAAATTTAGTAAAATTTGTAGAGAAGATTATTCATCCAGTGCTTTCTTGAAATTGTCCCTTATTTATTTTTATTTTTTTGTGGTTTGAAGGTGCAGACCGAATTCAAGCTATTCATGTAACAGTGCAATATCTATTCAATAATGATTGGTACACTCTGCAAATCTTTCAAGAATGATCCCAAAACTGTTTTTATATTAATATTTAATTATTATAGTTTCTGCAGCTTCTCCCATGAGCCCTTAAAAGTTCATTGTAAAGACAATAGCTATAAATTAGATCTATAATTACTGTAGCTCTATATGCAAGGTTGTTCTAATTGTAACATAAACCAGGGCGGTATGACCGTAGCAGTTGCCTAATTCTCCTGTGGCTGAATGTGGCTGACGATGGAAGTGGGGTCTCCCTTCCCCCACCCTGTCACTTTGCACACGCCACTGCTGGTTACCAACGGTCACCCATATGTGACCCCGACAGCTTTTTGCATTGCTGGAATAACCACCAGATCAAATGCAAGTTAAATTGGCACTTTAAATTTCAATTGGAAGTGGGGTTCCCCTCCCCTCCCCCAACCCGTCTCTTTGCACAAGCCACTGCTGGTTACCAACTGTCACCATATGTGACCCCAACAGCTTTTTGCATTTCTGGAATAATCACCAGATCAACTGCAAGTTAAATTGGCAATTTTAATTGGAAGTGGGGTTCCCCCTCCCATCCCCCACCCTGTCACTTAGCACACGTCACTGCTGGTTACCAACGGTCATCCATATGTGACCCCGACATTTTTTTGCATTTCTGGAATAACCACCAGATCAAATGCAAGTTAAGTTGGCAATTTAAATTTCAATTGGAAGTGGGGTTCCCCCTCCCCTCCCCCACCCCATCACTTTGCACACGCCACTGCTGGTTACCAACGGTCACCCATATGTGACCCCGACAGCTTTTTGCATTTCTGAAATAACCACCAGACCAAATGCAAGTTAAATTGCATCTTTAGTAATATAATGAAGTAATATGAGTTAGAGTATCATTTTGTACTTCTTTAGGGAGAGAAATAAGATTGTAAACCTGTATGTTATCTGTATTCCGTTAACAGGAAATGGTGGGAAGACGCTAATAATGAAGATCTTGCAGCCACTGAAGCAAAAATTCGATCCAAACTCTGCAAAGTAATACTTCCATCTGACTTTCCCAACCATGTTGTGGTGAGAGCTTATCTCGATCCAGAGGTCGACAAGTCCAAAGAAAAGTTTATCTGGAATTCACCCGATTTGGATCTATTGAGAACATATCCTTTTCAATTTACCACTGAAAATTAATTAGAGGGTTTCTTTCCTAAATTTTTTAAACTGAAGGAAATCGAAGGAAGCCTGTCTGGTGCGTTACGTTAGGTCAAATGCACGGGGCAAAAAAATAAACTGTCATGCCACGGAAGATCCAAACACCTGAAATCATGTTTTGATCACTGATTTGACTCGTTTGTGTAATCATTAATGTAAAAGAAAAACAATTCCAAGAAGAAAGGTGCATGGAATGCCAAGAGGGCATTAATGAGGCTCATTCTAACATTTGAATTGTCAAATAATCTGCAACATGAGAAGGTTTGATGAAATGGATAAAAACAAATCAGTATTCTGCAAAAAAAGACAATTTCGATGCTGTGCGATACTTTGTAAAGGTTAATTATTTCCTTTGCATTTGGCAGGCAGGTTTTTTTCCTTTCTTTGAGAGGTTCTTCAAGAATAATAACAAATCATTGAGCACATTAATGGAAACACCTGGTTCAAACTGAATTTCTAATTTAATTCACTGAGGTCTGCTCGAGTGCCTGAAAGGTTGCATTGAGAATAACAATTAACAACTTATAGAGAGAAACTGTCTCATTTACAAACATTTATTCCGTTGGAATTTAGTGCACACATTTGAGTAGTCTTGTCTGCATAGCATGCTTCTCCTTTTGTTTAAAATAGAGCTACATCTTGTCAGTATTTACTAGTGTTGCATAGATAGCTAATCTCGGCTTTGACCAGTACCTGATAACTTAAATCCCAATTTCAGTTGATACCAACATTTAAAAAAGAATCCTTGTCTAGACATTGAAAATATGAAGTTGAAAACTTTTTGTGAAACAATAATAACTATTAATTATAATAATATTGAGAATTTCTAAAAAGCAGACATATCTACCGATATAACCGTGCTCAAGGTGCATCACAATATTACCCTGGTCAACGATAACCTTTCAAGCATAGAGACAATCCCTCCACATGGCAGCAGCTAAGCAGCGCCCAACTGACAGATTATCTCACAGGTCCCCATTTATACACCTGGGTGAAGATAGGCAATGGAAATAAAGTGCCTTTACCCAAGGACACAACATAATAATCTGGCCAGGACTTGAACCTGCAAGCCTTATATCAAATCCACTGCCTTAAAGGTTGTGAAGACTCGCGCAAAAAGAAACAACTAATGCCGGTAATCTGACCTAGTTTCGAATGAGGTGTGACAGAAGTGTTAGACACCACCATCAATCCCAGAAAATACACACACACAGCTTGCTACCGTCGGTAATTAGACACTAGTGTACAGTCAGTACATACAGCTGCGGTGTACAAACGATACAGCGATGGACATCTCAGGTCCAGGTAAAGATAACATGGTATCACGTTTCATTACTGTACTGTCTACAGTTTGTAGCGACAAGAGAAAAACTTCACTTGCAAGCAACGGAAAGTTAACTTTTTAAAGATGGCAGCACGCTGTTTGGGGCGAGTCTTCAATGCCTTTAACCACTAGACCACAATGCTCTCACATATTGGTCAACCGATATTAGGTCGTTGTTACCACTATTGGCCGTTACCGATAGTGCATAACGATAATACGTGCAACACTAGTATTTACTCTACAAACCAGGCATTAATTTAATACTGTTCTACTATTTATACACATTTTTTATATGTAGATTCCTTAGTTAGAGTTACGTATACAATGGAAAAGATGGGCTGGATTCAAAGCAAAACAGACGAGATCTTACTACCTGTCCTCAAAAGGTTCCGTGAGAAAGTTGTAAGTTTTCAGTAAATTGTGAAGGAATACCAGATCTTGTCCGTCTAGTTTTAATTTCAATTTCTTTACAGTCCACTGAGTCAATTTCAACTTTAATGATCCTATTTTTATTATTAGTTTTAGCCAGCAGAGTAATAATATTGAAATAATTTAGTTGAATAAATAGATGTGTCCAGTAGTGATAAAAAAGTTACCTTTCATAAATGTATTCCTCTCAACAAAATTCCCTCAAATATTTTAAATTGCTGTAAGTTTGTTAGCAAGAGGTATTGACTAAAAGTTGGTGGTCAGCCCCAACAGATTATAGATGGCCTGATTTATATTCTATTAACAATAAACTACAAAGTTAATATCTGTCCAGGATTTCTCTCCTTTACTACATCAACATGAAATCACATTTTGTGGTTTTATAAGGTATTTTTTTCTAACTTCAGTGCTATTTCAAGGTTTTGGAAAGGTATGGTTATCCAGGCTGATAGCCAGCCGAGTGAAATTACCATGATAGGGTTGAAATTGTTTGTAGCCCTTTACCATTGGGTATTCATTCTATATTATGTTAACTCCTAACTAGTAGTTTTAGGTTAGCAGCTTCTGCGGTTCTTCTAGATCAGGGGTGGGCAACCTTTTTGAATGAATGGGCCAGATATAAGGAGTGAAAAATTGACTGGGCCGCACCTAACCAACGACCTGCTGTTGATTTCAAACCTTTGATTCCAAGGACTTTTAAGCAATTGGTGTGTGTACTTAATCTGTATTCACAAAAACATAATTATGTCAATACAGTACAGTTGCTAATTAAAGGGGATAATAGGCCTACCTGACAGCATCATTAGTGACGATAAATTCTAAGCAGCTAGCTCGTTTTTTGTGATGATGTAAACTAGATTGATTCTTTTTCTTTAGACATCTCACGGGCCGCAAAAAAATCACTGGCGGGCCGCATGTGGCCTGCGGGCCGTAGGTTGCCCACCCTTGTCCTAGATCATGTCAGCTATCTCTCAGGTGACAATTCAAATACTTCTAAACCAACCTATAATCATCTGTTTCCTCCTTTAGGTGCAAGGAAAGATCAGTTCCTACTTTTACTTGCAACCCGACGTAGACAGGGAACGGCAAAAAATCAAAAGCAAGAGACTGAAGGCAGTCCTCCAGAAATTATCCGCTCCAAATACTGAGGAGACTTTGAATGGTGAGGAGGAGGAGGAGGAGGAGGAAGATAGCCTAGAACAAACCAAGGAGAGGAAGGGGCACGAGAACCAGCCAATGAAAGAAAATAGTCGAAAACAGTCGAAGCAGACTGTCAGGAGAGGTTCAGATCCGGATTATTCATCAAACATCGGTATCGCCGAAGATATATCGGACAGCGACGACAGTGATGGTGGGCCTGATAAGGCATCCGTAGGTAGAATAGGGAGAGGGTTTGAATCTGACAGGGGAAGGCATGTTTGGATAGGTAAGACCAATCAGAGAAAGCTATTTGCTAAAAACAATAAAGGTTATGGAAGATCGTGGCAGAAACACACCTGGCAAGACGAAGACGAAGATGATCCCACGCCTTCGGAATCTACCGGACACGTTGCCGAGGATGAAACAGCCGCAAAGGAGGACGTCAAACCGGACTCGTATTGGGAGGATCAAATATCCGACACGGAATACGACGTGGACGAGTTGGTGAGTGCGGCATCTGTAGCCGGTAAGATGATTGGAGGTGCAAGAGCCAGTAGGATTATGACAAACCTGGAGAAAACTTATAAAGACGAAGGAGATGAAGATGGAGGAGGAGGAGACAGAGAGAAGGAAGAGGATGGTCAAGCTGGTAGGAGGAAAACAAAGACTCGTTCAAAGAGAGGAAAGAGTGGAAGACAAGAGGTCCCTGTTAATGATGGAAAGAGGGGGACGGGGAGGTCTAAACAGAGGATTGTAAAAGGGAGAGCAACGAGAGGAGATGGTGAAGAATCGGATGAAGAATGTGTAGGACAAAAGAAAGTACCAGAAAGAAAACAACAGAGAGAAAATGATGACGAGGATTATCGAATTGAGGATGAGAGGGAGCCAGAACGAAATGAAGAGGATGTTCACATACAGGCTAAGAGGAGAGCAAAGAGGAACCCTTACTTGAGAAAACAACCTCCAAGCAAGGTGGAGCCGGCTTTGGAAAAGAGAAAGAAGAGTCAAACTGTGGGAGGAGAAGTTGATCAGAAGAGAAAAGATGTTGAAGATGTGGATGAACAGAATATAGGAAAAGCAAAACGTAAAAGTGGAAAGCAAAGTAATAAGAAAGTTTATGGTGAAGATGAGGATGAGTTTTATCGAATTGAGGATGAGAGGAAGCCAGAACGAGATGAAGAGGATCTTCGAATCCAAGCCAACAGAAGAGCAAAACGGAATCCTTATTTGAAGAAACAACCTCCAAGCAAGGTGGAACAGGTTTTGGAAAAGAGAAAGAAGATTCAAACTGTGGAAGGAGAAGTTGATCAGAAGAGAAAAGATGTTGAAGATGTGGATGAACAGAATATAGGAAAAGCAAAACAACAAAATGTAAAGCAAAGTAATAAGAAAGTTTATGATGAAGATGAGGATTATCGAATTGAGGATGAGAGGGAGCCAGAACGAGATGAAGAGGACCTTCGAATCCAAGCGAACAGAAGAGCGAAAAGAAACCCTTACTTGAGAAAACAACCACAAAGGGTGACCAAACCAACTGTAGAATTCAGGTTTAATGATGATGTTGACATTAACCAAGAAAAAGAGAAAATATTTTCCCCAAATGTGAAAGAAGGCAAATTATCACAGGGGAAGAGAAAAAGTGGTTCAAGTCGTGATACTGTTCATGCGAACAAGGAAAGCGTACTTCATCCAAGAGTTGTGTCTCCGGGAAAAGGGAAGAGAGGTCGAGGCAGAGGGAAAGGAAAGCAATTACTGAACAGAAAAACACGATTTAAATCTTCCACATATGGCCCTGCACTGTCAGAGAGTAGTGATGAAGATTGATTTAAAGATTCCATGGTTTTTCTTTGCTTTCTTTTTTTTGGGGGGGGGATTTGGAAGAAAATCTAATAAATTGATTTGTGAATGATGCTCTGGAAGTGAAGTAGACATTTAATATGGTTTTGACAGTTGGAATTTATTTCTTTGTAAATTGGTTATTATCATATGCTATAAAGACGTTTGTTATGAACCATATCTACAGCCAGTGGGATTGATAAGGGTGGGAGGTGTTGAGAATTATGAAAAATGTAGTTGAGACAGGGGATGCTTTGTGTATGAGTATGTGTGTTACAGTTAACTATGTGCAACCTTGGTTGCTATGCAACATGGAGGGATGGAAACCAACCTTGTCCCCTTTTACTGCATTATTGTTGGTTTTCATCACGTTTCAAAGATTCTGGCTGATGAATCAACATGGAACATAGACAGTGGGATAAACTTCTAGTAGCCTACCCTTGTAAATATTTGGTACTCATACTCAGGAATATTTACTTGCACTACCAATTTGCTGTGGAGTGTACTTGAAAAAGAGAAATACATTGATATGTTAGTGCTGGAACTGTATACCAATTCAACTCTGTAATAGTGTGGTAGTTTACCCGGGACCCAGGTGTTAAGGGCCTTAGAGGGACAAGTATGGCCCACCGGATAGTTATGACGGGGGGTTCTCAAATTTTCCTTAAGTATATTACAATACAGATATTACATCATTCTTTATACTATACTTTCCTGGGCCCTCCCCCCCCCCACCCCATTGAACACCTTGCCCTGGGGATGTTATAAATGTTGAGTGAAAAATTGTAAACATCCCAGTCTATAAGTACCAATATAGTAGCAGAAAACTGCCCTTTCTTTCTACATCTCTGACAAAAAATTGTCATTTTTATGTACAGGGAAGCAAATATAACAATACACATTTTGCAATTTCGATGATAAAATTTATATTTTATACTAAAGAAATATAATTTGCAGTTTGTTATCAACAACATTTGCTTCTTATTCTATGGTTGTCCCATGTTTTATTTTGAGTGTTGTTACTTTCGAATTAGCCCCCAGGCTAGTCTTTTACAAGAGGCTGATTCTGGATAAAAAAAAATAGACAATTAAAATGTTTAATTGATGAATAAAAATTTTATGAGGGTGGCAGTTAGATGGTTGGACAATTGTCTCCAAATGGGAACATATTTTGTCCTCTCAGCCTATATGTTGGGGGTTGTTTCGATTTCCTTTACCTTGCCCAGGCATCGCTACCATTTAATATGGTAGATGTAATATTTTAGCTTGGAAAACATACAAGATAATTTATCATGCAAATCAATAGTCATCCACCCACCAAACCATCTGTTAGCACTAAGCCAAGTGACACGTGACTGGAAGTATACTATGGTATTTTAACATTGCCTTTTAGTTTTGCTGTATTTTGACCTTCGTAATAAAGAGTTTGACTTTAAGGGGTGCCCATTCCCCACGCACACACACAAACCGACACCTACACACTTGGTTCCCTCCCCATCATCACACTTGGTGATAAGTTCGTTTTGCAGGCACAAGCAGAAAATACTACAAATTTAAATACTTTGTCATCGCAATGTTTACGTAGTTCCCTTGACTACAGAATATTCATTCAATGTCATACACCTTGACTAATAAAGAAACCCTGTTTTGTCGTTGATCAAAAAGATCTGGCTTAACTATTTCTTATGTTAATTACTTTTGCCCTGCAATCGCCACGTGACATAACAATACAGTATGCCATATCTAGCTGAGTAATCTATGGTATGATATATAAATATATATTTCATGCTTGATAAAACTTTCTTTAACAAGAGGTTGAAATTTTGCCCTGTTGTCCTCATTTACAAATTTATTTACAACGAAAAATCCTTTGTTATTGAAGCAAACACATTCTCGAAACTGAGGTGTTGGCGTGTTTCACAACGTTACTTCTAAAGATATCCGCTTTGCCAGATCTCTGTAGTAATTTGGATGAGATTGTCAGGTATTCATAGAAGTCGATGGTTTCATCCCCATCTTCATCTATTTCCATCATCGCATCCTACATGAAAGAAAACATAGTCAGTTTTGACATTTCTAAGTTTAAACTCCAGATATTTCTGATACGATTTACTGTGAAACGAAATCTATTATACATATCTCTCACAGTAAAGATCAACTAAAGAAAGGACGAAAAAATAACTAGATATTAGCTTTCTAATCGGTACATCTTGACGACTGTTTACATTCTCGATTAGACCATTCGGCTTCATTCGGCTTTTCACCTAGTCGGCTTTTCATTAATGTTAAATATTGTTACTGAAATAATGTGTTTATCTTGTGATTTTGTGTTATACGCTATTGTAATTAATTTGAAATATTGAGAGAAAACAGCGAATTTACAAAAGAAAGATTTCATACCAAGATGTTTCAATTTCAATGTAAAACTATTCGCTTTGAATGTTGGAATTAAACTTTCGTTATGACTAATTTATTGCCGACAGATCTACTAGAAGTTCAAATGACAATAATGAATCCAAAAGGTGTCTCACTTCAAACCTCGACGCATTTTGCTTTTATGAGAAATGTTGCAACTATACACTCTACAGGTTTTGGAATTAGTTCAGAATTTCCAGCAAAGCATTTGTTGAAAACTTCAAGATTACTGATGATATACTGATGCCATCTATATCACAGGGTCCGCGATCCTTAAAGGGGTAGGGGAGGGGGAGGCCTTGGTCCCCAAAAGATTAATTTCACAGTACTTAAACATAATTACTGAACGTTGGTCTACCAGTATAGGGGTTCTCTTTATCGTCCAAATTCAACCTATACTTAAGTAAAATAACACTAATAATAATAACATAATAAATAGTAACTTCTGATAGAAATTACCGTACGAATTACCTTAATTTGCTTGGCTGTATAGTAATCTCCTACTGTTGATTGCACAGCCCGTACCATCTCGCTATAATCAAGAGAACAATCACCATTTGTGTCGTATCGTCTGTAATGTTCTAAGTGTTCTCGAATCTGGAATGAGAAGGAATTGAATGATCGGCGGGTAATTTATGGACTTATCTTGAGGTGCCTATTGTTCTTTGTCTGCATTGCTGCGTAACTGTGCATTGTGATTTTACTGATCTTCGCTTTGTTCGCAACTTCCTAGTATGTACCAGATGCTATGCACATCCTTCTCGTGGTATCACGAATTCCTCATACCAACTTAAATATAATGTTACCACGTGACTAAATGTCTTAGCGGATGGGTAGATCCGGAAGGAGGCGGATAAGGTCCCCAGTTCGAGTCACTCCAAGATTAGTTTATATCGTCCAGTTACACAGTTGTTGACAATTGACAATTCATATTCATGGACGTAATGATAAGCCAATGAGGCTTCTTCGCGAGTTCCTGCTTGCAGGAGGATCTAAAATACATACATACAGTGTAATCTTAGAGAGGGTGATTTGGGGCGCCGTGCAAGAAATGATACCAGTTCTTAGGCTAGTGTAGATCCAAGTGCGTTTATATGTTATATGTATAGGAGACAGGGAGGTAAGTGAGGTAAATACCAACTGTGCATGGTATAGGATGTGACAATGACGTGACAGTTAAACACCTATAGCTCACCTCCATTTCTTCCATTTCAGGAAAACATCTGAGGGCGCTTTCAATGTCCAGTTCACCGTTAAGCTGATTAACAAGTTTAGGATTTTCTATAGATGAAGGAATACAATAATTGGAAATAAAGAGAAAGTGTTTGTGATTATCACACAATATCATAACATTGGAGAAGGAGAGGGGACGGGACAGGCCATGCCAAACCAAGACATTTATAATAGAACGCATTGAGCTTGATACAGCTAGTCTACTTTCAGTTCTTTTTAAGGAATATCACATTCTCAGAAAGGATTTCCGTAATTTTTTAAAAACCTGTGCAGTCCTCACAATTTGACATCAGAAGTTTGATTTACACTATTAATTCCGTACCAGTTTCGAGACGGTATGGTGATAGGCCAAATCATCCATGCAGGATGTCAACATTTAGCCTGCTAATTTTAATTTTGGGAATATATACTTTGTAATAACTTTCAAAAGGCTGTCGTGTTATTCTAACCTTTTTGAATTTCTTTATTCTCTTCATTATTTTCTTTCTTGCCAGCGTGTCTTGTAGATTTCCTTTTGCTAGTTTTCTTGGTCGATTTCGGACTGGAAATTGTGACTTCATTTCTACGGAGGGGTATAGGTGACTTAACCTTGTTGTTCACCAATGAGACGTCGTTCGATATTGAAGTGATATGTCTGTCTACTTGTTGGCGTAGACTGAAAACAGATATATGCAAATAAAATTATTGGAAAATTAAATATTAAAAATCATAAACTGAATACATCACACAATAGACCAGACCTAGTCCGTACTCGTACTTTAGCATAGTTGCCTGTATTCAGAGTGCTCGCCCCTCATGGACTCAAGACTATCATATAGATGTCCTACTATTGGCTAGAATTATGTACTCTTACTAAAAAAAAAAGCGTTATACTTGTACTCATGCCAAAGCTAATTCTATTGCTTGAACTCATGCTGCTATACTCATACCACACTGCCTACGACCAAGAGATTGAATCTGTTGCGTACACAGTATTGTAAAGGTCTGGATGGAACTTCCCCCTGGTTATAGGTAGCCTAGGCGTGAAACTTTATGAAAGGCGTTATTTACCCCGAGGTCATCAAACTCTTCCCCGAATAAATTTAATTAGTTCACCAAAGTAACATTTACCCTAACTGACGACGGAGATGGAAGTCATGGCCACCCCAACCCCCCCCCCCATACCCCCAAGTTGGCAGTATTAAAGTCTTAAAAATTTACCCGATGTTGTTGGACAATTTCTTATTTCCTGGATGTCCGTCGAGATCCTGCAAAGAAGAATATGACAGTAACACACGTACCAGTTTCATTGTTAACCTTAATTTTAATCTGTGATTTTAATTTGTCATGAAAATATTGATGAATCTCCAACCCCTACACCACCCGGGCCATGCATTTATTAGGTTTAGTAGTCTATTTTCATGCCTTGTATATACCATAGCATATATCATAACGTTGTCGAACTTTGAATGTAAGACACAAAATATTATGCAACTTGATTTACACACCACACCTGTATTGTGCAAACTGTTTGATTGTCATTGAGTATTCACGACGTTCTTATTAATTTATGAACACTTCAAATATGCTACTCACTTTAGGAGAGTGACATGACATCTGGAAATTTCTCACCACGCTGTATGTCCGTCTTTTATTTTCATAACAATATTTTGGTTACGTTGCATGACTGATCGGTAGGCTCATTTCAATGTGATTCAGCACATTAATGTTGGTACTTTTTTCTCGTCGTGTCTAACGTAAGACCCATATATAAAGTGCTTACAACTGAGATATGTTGCCATGTTTTATGAAACCATAATGTGTAAGTTGCACCATAGTTTCATGTAGGGAAAAACGTACGCTATATAATATAGTAAGAATACCGTAGCGTACCGAGAGACATGCATGCATAGCCTACCATAGCAAATCATCCCATACAACAATACCATACCACACCACAACACAACACACCATAACATGCCATACCTTACCATACCATGTCATACCATAACAAACCATACCATATCACGTCAGACCATACCAAACAACACCACAACATGCCATACCATAGCATATCATATTACGTCATACCATACCACGACACCATAATATGTCATACCATACCATATGACACCATACCATACCGAGCCAACGTATAAACTCCATATATATATCCACTAATATGTCCTTAGAACCCTTTGAATTGTGAGATAACCAGTCACCACTTGGCGTATTCTCTTACCTCACTTAAAGCGATATAATGTAAAGGCAGGTCTGCTTTGGTGATCTCCAATCGGCCCTCTACAGCCCCGCGGTATATTGCATCTAATATCGTGTTCATCTTTGTTATATCTTCCTCGCGGAATTCACCGTCTTTCCTTCTTTCAACTATGACACTGTAGAAAGTAAGTAAGGGTAGGCAAATATGACTTTCAGCTATTTCACTATATATAACCTACTTCTGTCTTTGGTTTGCCACGTATGGTGATTTAACCTTACCTAGGTTGCCTACCGTGCTATGTACGCGTACCTGTATTGTTATTCACATTGCATGCAGTTACCGTGTGTGAAATGCTAGATTTATCATTTTCCCACCACCAGTTTACCCACCAAATTCACCAACATAGCTAGAATCATACAGGATAACAAGCACCGTGTTTCTTTCTTCTTATTTGAAGAATATTACATTTTGTGGAATTGGTTAGACCGTCAACAAAACTTCATACAATACACTTCAGGACATTAGCATGTGCGGATCAAAGGTCTCCCTCCCCCACCCTCAATATAAATATACCTCAGAAATGCATAATTTCATGTCAAACACTTCAATAAGTTTATGGAGGAGAACTACAAGACCCCTACATCGAAACCGGCTTCAACGACCACAGGGCCACAACCCTTCCTTTTTAAAATCCTGGAGCCGCCCTTGCATGGGTGGGGGGGGGGGGGCTTTTGGGACTTCTTTTTTAAGAATTCATAATGCTTACTTTTGTAGCAACTTGAAGCTTTAGATTCAGAATCGAACATAGTATAAATTTGTGTGGGGTATGTATAAGCTGTAGGCCTACTATATATATTTAGATCATCGAACGATGCCATTTTGTGTATATAGGCCTGCTCTGGAAAGTAATATCATTGGCGTTAACAGGTAGTACATGCAGTAAGGTATACATATTTATAACCCACCTGAAGTCTGTCCGGACTCCTTTAACGCATCCAACTATAAGTCTCTGCTGTACTAAAAGTTCATTAGTTGCTTTCTTCAAATCCCTTTCCGCCATGTAAAGTTTTCGTTTCAAATCTTCCAAGTGTCTATTATTATCTAGTTTAAAGAGGAAACCGGATGTGATTTGTGATAGCAACTTAATTTGGAAGTAATATACGACATGAACAATAAATCTCAGAAATATATGCTGATTTTTCTGCATGAACAGTAAGGAGGTAATAACTATAGCTGCGGCACATTAAAGCAGCTTTCCTTGTTCATTTATCAATTATTTCTGTATCATATGATATAAATTACAAATTATCCAATTATTATTATTTTATAGATAAATATCGATAGGAATTGGGTTTTTTTTCTTTGTGAAGGATACATGTGTAGTAAGCGTGTTTTTTTTTATTCATACAAATGTACTTTCTATCCTTACTCAACTGGGATAATCGGGTGCATTTATTTAATGCTCGATGAAATATGCATAAACCTCTATTAGCAGCGTTGTTCTAAAGGTAAGCCTAATACGTACGAAAAGTGAATGTAATTCAAATGTGAATATACCAGTATGTGCTATTTGAGGAAATAATGTATACGTACCACCCTTTGATGTCTTCTGAGTTATTTCAGTTTTAATTTTCTCCATTTTAGATTTATCTTCCAATTCCTGTTGAGATTTAAATTAACAATTTAAAAAGGGTTTAATTTACATGTTCTATCCTTCAATACAAATGCAATTACCCCGGAATGGAGTATTTAATTGGTTTTATAATTCCACATCTATATATGTATAATGTTATCTCATGAAGCATTTCTATAACTTACCTTGACCCTGGTCAGTAATCGTTCCTTCATGTCTTCGTGAGTTTTCTTTAACTCCTCCAACTCTTTCTCCAATTCCTGCTCCCGTTTTGCTGACGTCTCAAGAACACGGTTCCTTTCCTTTTCCCAGAGTTGAAGTACTGATCCCCTTTGTAACCTAATCGATAATTGAAGAGAAACATGTCAATGTAAAATGGGACAAGAGACTTGTAAACATGTCACCGCAGGCGCGTAGCGAGGAATTTGCCAACCGAGGGGCGAAGCCTGTAGGCAAACAATCTAAGCGTAACGCCACCATGTGTTGGCCGAAAACTTCCTCCCAGATCGCTGGAAATGGCACTTCCCAAGCCTTGTAAGTTGCATCTAAGCACTTTCTATTTTGAAATTACTAGCGATTTCATAAAAAAAATTAAAAAATGCTCAAGGAGGGGGCGGGCGCCTGTGTCACCGCAACACTTTATGTACTCCCATCTTTATTTATAGTAAAGTGCAATTGATAAAGTATGGCCCTTTTACAATGACTTGTACAGTTACCCCATTCCCACACACCCCCATCATTCCCACACCCCATCCTACCCCTTTTCATCAAAGACAAGAAATAACGAGGGTAGCCTACTCCATAGTAACGTGGCCACTGGCTTGTTGAAGTATCGGTGTAGATTATCCAAGCGTGGATGATAACAAGTTTACTGATTTACTAGAAAAACTTTGATAAAAGACATTCAAGTTGTGATCTAATTATAAGGCAAAATTGTTTTTCAAAGTGAAGATGTTTATTAATAACTAACACGTGAAATGTAAATCCTCTCCACCACAACCATCTCAAGGGCCACCTCGCCCATAACTCGTTCTCGTTTGAAATGTTTACAACCGTTCACTGAGCCAGGTAATACCGTCTGTATGGTTGTATTGTATGTACAATAATGTGGATAACCTAGACGCAAGAGAATACTATTAATGGTAATCTAGATAGCAACCCTACACATCGGATATGTTTGCACGTGGACGGGGCAGGGGAGGGGAGTATATGCGTAAGTGAGTCTATGCGTAAGTGGGGAGTTTATGCGTAAGTGATCAAATATTAACTTTACGTCCATGAAAATTATTTAAACGAGGTGAAACTGTCAAGACTCATATAATTTGTGAATTCTCCTCACCTTTAGTGTCAATCGACAACATATAAATGATTTATAAATGATTAATAAATGTACAACATCAATACAAGATACACCCTTCTTGTGTGCAAAACTGACACTTGTCCCCAAATTGCTTTACATTCTGCATTAGCCGATATAGAAGGAGCTTTTACATACTTTTAAAAGCAACACTTGCTAGCTCAATTGGTCGAAAATCGTTTGCAGTACAAATTGGATTGTTTACCTTCGGGACAGGATAAATGAGGTGATGAACTTACTCTGCAATGGTATCTTGTTTTTCTTTTAGTCTTTGCTGTAGAAATGAAGCAGAGTGTCTCCCTGATTCATCTTCTCCCGAATTCTCTTGAAGTTCCCATTTCAGCTCCATCTTCTCTTGCCTCTCTTCGTATAGTTGTTCTATTGATCAATAAGAAAAGGAAACACTATAACATTAATGACTGAATCTCAGTTCCGAAGAACTATGTTTACTATAGATCAGGCGCTCGCTGATCCAGGGTTGTGGGATGTACCCAAATAGTTTTGACATAATCTCTAAATTCGGAAAGAATTGTTCATATCACAAGTTTCAAATGGGTAAGTCTTTTTCATGCTGTTATGTGTAGGCCTATTGGTAATGTTATTTATACCTGCGATATCCATTGACTGAAGAGCTCCGAAACTTTGTCTCTCCGTCGAATGAATGCGATAATTGACATGGCTTCGTTTTTAAGTACAAATGTATCACATTTTTTATCAGGTTTTGAGATTTTCTTTAATGGTTTTTCTTGATTATGAAAGTACATTATTATAATTTATTTATAATAAAACATATGGCAACAGAGGCGATTATTGTTCGTACTTTTTACTTTTGAAAAATTGACGTTATAGGGACCAGCCTCTTTTTGGTGTACGCAGGGTCTTATTCTGATCGAGTGATCAAACACGTTGTACATTCCATCTAAAACTTTACATTTGGAATACTGACCGTCATGGACTCATGGATGACCAAAGTGTCACATATTAATAGTTATTTACAGCTTTTACCTACATAGTTAGAACTTAGTTTGGTGATTTAGTGTGTTTGTATATAGTGATTAAGTCAATGATGGATAAATTACTAAAACTCTGCTACAACTTACTTTGAATGGAAGCAAGTTCTGCTCGCATCTTATTATCTGTGGTTGTTCGAACCTGTCGATATAAGTAACAAAAGTGTCATGCCAGAAAAACGTTACATATATACATATTATAAAGAAAATGCACGTGTACTCCAAAAGAAAATATTATGAGACAAAGGCAAATTGAAATTGACAAGTAAAGAGTATCGCTTTAGAAACTACATGTATTGGAATATATATGTATATGTATAATATATATTGCATCAGTATTATTGTAATAGTAAGGAAAGGCACACATGTATGTTCATATGTATATGGAACATGGCTATGAGTATGTATATTGTTAACACTAGACATAACTTTCAGACGAAATGTGTTACTTGGTGACCATATTGGCGTCCCATAATGTTTGTTGAGTGTTAGTCACCGAAAACTCCTTATATGAGACTCACCTTTAGGCTCTCCTCCAAACCAACCTTGATCTCATCGAGAACTTTGACGAACTCCAACAAAATTTGTGAAACGGTTTTGTCATTTTGAGGGTCATTTGTTTCGTCCGATGTCTTTTCGATAAATTCTTCTTTTAACCTTCCCCAACTCTCTCGTTCCTGAGAGAGAAAAAAGCAGCTTAAATGTTACTTATACGCAAGTGAGTCTGCAATATCAAATAATTAATTTAAGGAAATTGTGTAAATAAGAATAGACCATTATCCATCTTATTTTCTCCGTGCCCCTAAGTGACTCAAAGCCCCGGCGTTGTAGACCTACTTCTTGTCAGGTCTAAAAGCAGTTAATCTTCCTTAGTGACGGCAACATTTAGCCACTTAAATATTACATTTCGACTCCTGGTGCCATTGACATACCTTTCTCTATTTAAGACTTAAGTATGATATTGCATTAACTAATACGGCTAATTAATGGTTTTAATCGCCTCTTTGAGTGAAAATAGCTCTTAATGTATGACATTGGCACAACAGAGTGAGTGCGGTGGAAAGTGCACATATTTATACATTGATATATATATATATATATATCTACGGTTATGAAACAAAACTAGTTGTTTTCAATGCCGCTGTATAAATCATGCGGGGAGAGTGACCAATAACTGCAGAAGAAATTTCCAGTCAATTTCTTGTTTCTGCCCCAAGTCAAAGCTTGTGAACAGTAAATATCTACTTTGGATGTATAGTTATAGTGTTACCCTGACGAGATTGGGATGTGAGTGTCCCATGATGTCCTCGAAGTATAACACTCCAAAACAGTAGGCCGTATACTCTCGTGTATTTACTATATAGTACAGGATAAGTAAAATATCGAATCCTAACCATTTACTTTCACCGACACTGTGTCTTCTTTAGCACAAGCCTTAACACTATTCAGGTATATATATCATACTACCCAAACCGATCTCAACTACAAAAGGGATGATGTGTAAGGTATTTACAATTAACATAAAATACAAAGGCAATTAGGCACTTTGGCTTTCTGCAAATGTGTCAAGGATTACGCAATAACCCGTGGGATCTATATG
Source organism: Apostichopus parvimensis (assembly GCA_000934455.1). Classification (NCBI taxonomy): domain Eukaryota; kingdom Metazoa; phylum Echinodermata; class Holothuroidea; order Aspidochirotida; family Stichopodidae; genus Apostichopus; species Apostichopus parvimensis. Next base: position 3,907 of record KN889823.1, on the reverse strand, counting down.
CAACACAAAGGTACTGGTTGTAGCTAAACGGGATTAGAAGCTAAAATCGTTTCGTTGTAATTGAGTTATTTTAATGACAACCCGGGCTGTCTATAGGTTGGACGGTAACATGATTTGGTTTGGTATGGTTTCCTACATCGGCAACGCTTCTCGGTCTTTTGGCTAAGATCATGTGTAGTATCTGTTCCCTTTCGAGGGGAATGGTGATACACACCCGACGATGATCACACAGTCACAGTCTCGATGCACGGGGACTGGGGTTGAGAGCGGATCAGTCGTTCGGTAGTTTGGTTTTCGTGCCCAGGTTCTTTCCTGGGTGACTTATCTTAAAAAAGTACATCGGCAACGCTGATTGATAAAGATAACAAGGTATCACGTTTCATTACTGTACTGTCTGCATTTTGTAGCGACACGAACAAAACGTCACTTGCAAGCAACGGAAAGTTAACTTTTTTCAGATGGCCACACGCGGTTTGGGGCGAGTCTTCAATGCCTTTAACTACATGCACTTACCACTCTTTGTAGGCTTTCATAGTAGTCGGTTAGTTTTGTGGCATTACCCTCATTATCTGTACAATTCTCCACACAAAGTACCCCATGCACAATGTCCAGCACTTTGTTGATGCCGGACTTGAGGTCGCGCAGACGGTCTCTGTGATACAGGAGGGCTTGGTGGTCCTGATTCACCTCAGTCATTTTTCGGAAACCTGTATAAAAAACAAAATATTCCTCAAAATGTATTTTCATCATTGCTGTTTTATTTGAACGCAAAAGTGAATAGACGCCATTACATTATGTCTAATCCCCTCTCCTATTACAAATGTTTACATACCACAGTATACTCACCCAAAGAGGAAATTGAAGTGAATACTGCTTGATTTATCATATTCATGCCTTTACCATTCTCACGTTTTCGGAAATCATCCGCTCCTTCTTATTCCCCGGCATCAAAACAGCAACGGAAGTACAATTGTAACGCGTTTTTTTTTTTTTTTTTTGTGTCTCTAAAGATTCCTAATGTGTGTATAGGCCTAATGTACAGTATCGTTTCCTGCGCTTCTGGCACCCGAACATGGAAGTAGCTTATTATGTGTCAAAATGGTGGCCTCGTTGGGTAAAAAGGTCACGTTAATGCGAGGACTTCCGGATATTAACCTGGCACATGAGTCTTCTCCTCTCCCCCCCCCCCCCCCCCCCCCCCCCCCCCCTCCCCGTCCCATGCAAAGCTTCACCGGTCCCTCTCAATCTCCCCGGAATATTTATTTCACTTCTCCACCTCGATACATTTGTCACTCCCCCAAAGCCCCAAAATCATTCTTTTTTTAGAGAGAAATCACTATAGTAGCTTATTAATAGTGATGTTTAGTTTACTGAAGTTTAGTCGAAAGAGAAAGATCAGGTGTGACACACAATCCTCATCCCAGAGACCTAACGAGTAGACCTGTTGCGCGAATCCTCCTGCAAAACTAGCTTTAAAATCATTCTTAATAAAATGAAACTAATCTTTCAAGACGACTGGCGTCCCATTCCAGACAATCAATTCCATTCATCATTCCAATCACGGCCGAATTATAAGGTAATTATCTGAGTCTATTCAGAACAACGTAACTACCAAAACAACCACAGGTTTAGGTTATTCACCAAACACTAATTACCAGGAACAACACAAACTCTTCCCACTCAAAGAGAAAGATCATTCTTGTTATCGGAATATCGAGCATAGGTCACGTATACCTAAGGCCTTCAGCATTAATTAATACATGACGTTGCATATAGTACAATTTGGGCGAAGTATATAACCTAATGTATTAGAAGCAAATGGAATATGTTCAACTGTTGAAATTTAAACTGAGTGGCTTTGTTTATAGGTAATTATGAATGTTAAATGCTACTTCGGAACCTCTGTGACAATCATATAGTTTAAGAATAACCATTGTAACATACAATGTAATTAACAATATAGGCCCCTATTACAATATATTAACCTAAAATGTTGTATATTAACTATATTAACATACAGCATCGCAAGTAGCCTACTTTCTCAGCCCTCGATAAAAAAACAATTCAAAAACTCGTATTGTGACACTGATTTAATGATTTTCGAAAATCGTGGTATTTCGTTGATTACCATCATTATAGATTTATAATGAGCCAATCCTTCCAACACGATACGATGTTACTTTATAATTAGGCCTACACCTTATACTTATACCATGGAGCTATATATAGCTCAATGCTTATACCTTACTTATACTTTAACCGAGATAATGTGTGATATCTATTCCCTTTCTAGTGGACTCGTGATATTTCATTTGACGTAACACCGTCATATGATCGCTTCTCGGCCTTTTGGCTAAGATCATGTGTATCTGTTCCCTTCGAGTCACAGTCTTGATGCAAGGGGACTTGGGTTGAGAGCGGATCAGTCGTTCGGTTGTTTTGGTTTTCGTGCCCAGGTTCTGTCCTGGGTGACTTTTCTTAAAAGGTAACACCGTCATATGATGGCACGGCGACAGTCTCAATGTTATGGGGACTGGGGTTCAAAGTAGATCAAGTTGTTTGGGTTTCATGCCCATGCTTTATGTAAACAGTTCTTTTTATACTACAAATTACGCTCACAGTACGAGTATAGCCTATACACTTACATGAGTACCCTACATCAGTACAATTGCTCGATACGAGTACAATATTCTTAGCGCGAGTACGTGTAGGTCTACTTCATCTCATACTAGCATTTCAACTATAGATTTTAAAATTAAGAAGTACGAATATGACTAGAATCCACGCGGCTTTTCTCAAAGTTTGGTTAAACAGTAGCCACCAGACCCAACCATCGGGCAGACTCAACATAGAGAGAGAGAGAGGTGGATAGAGAGGGTGGAGAGAGGTGGAGCTGGGTGGAGGTAGTGAGAGGCACAATAAATAGAGTAGTCAGGCTCAAACCCAGGAAAGGAAAGGAAAATGAAAATATGAATGAGTAATTTATTCGTACACAGTTACTTATAACCAAAACATTATTACATGATTGGAATTCTTAACAATTAAATGTAATTACAAAAGAAGTCTTCTTGCAACAATTCTACCTAGTAGACTGTAGCTTGATGATTGAATAAGAACTTAATTACAGCGTAGTACAATGGAAACAAAGGTGGCATTGAATAATGGCGTCAAAGCGTGACTATGAAAAAGGTGAAAATTCATTACATATACTATAGAACAGCAGAAAGCCGTCCGCTTCAAGTTTGAATGCCAACCATGTAACTTAAGTAATTATTATTTAAACAAATACTAACTCTTGACAAGTAATTGAAAGACTCCAATTTGTTGTATGGACAAACTCAGGTGTTCAGATGCACTGGATTGTTTTTTTTCCGGGGGGAGGTGGGTTGATATTGTTTTGTTATGGTCTTATTGTCCTATTGTATGAAATTGTGTATTTTGCTTTGTTGTACTTTGATTGGTCTCTTTCTCAGTATTTTAGGGAGCGAAGCACCCCGTCAAGCCCGCAAGGGTTTTTTGTTCCGCTTCCTTCACTTCATGTATTATTTACTACTACTTCATGTTATTTGTTATTTGTAAACGTTTAAATGCATGTTGTGAAAAACAAATAAATGAAATGAAATGAAACTGTATACATGAATACGAGTATTAGTGTGTACTCATTACAAATCTGTTAAATCCTTGGTGTGTAATTTACCTGAAACAAGTCGAGAATTCTTCACTGAAAGTTCACAATGATGTTCGTTGCTGGATGTTCCTTTCAAATGATAAAAATAGAGGACCTGGGGAAAGCTTCATCTGTTGAACTTCAAAATAGTATAAGGTTGTCGAGGTATATCCGTCACAGATGGATATATTTATCATAAAATGTAGCCCTATTCCATGATTATTTCCCGATGAATGAATT
>KN889822.1:0-17963 GCA_000934455.1 Apostichopus parvimensis | reverse complement strand
GTTGTTGACAATTGACAATTCATAATCATGGACGTTAAATATGAATCTAAGAGACTGACTTCGGTCAGATTGCGGCTTTGATAAGCCAATGATGGCTTCTTCGCGAGTTCCTGCTTGCATGAGGATCTAAAATACATACATACATACATACATGTTTACAAAACATATCGGATTGGTCGATACGTACACTGTGACGTCATGTTTTATTCGGCTCAGATCTTCCCATGACCTTACTTCCTCCCCGTTGATGTCAATCTTGTTATAATTATTTCGGGAAATGAATGATATTAAAAATTTAAGCTAACTATAATGGATTTGGTAATCATTCGATAAGGTCAATTGTGTAAGTTTTATTTCTTAAGAATATCGCTTATATTTATAAAAATAATTCCTATTACAGTGTTTTCATATTATGGGGTCATGTTACAAGAAAATATCCTTGATTTTCGTGCTCCCAATTATACACCATTTGTTAGCTGTTTTATTTCTTAAAAAGGGCATATTTGGGGGGGGGCGGGCGGTGGGGGGGGGACGAGGTACAACATTGTGAAACTCATAGCATCAGGGTATAAAAGATGGACATTTGAGAGCAGACATTGATCTAGAATTTATATTGACATCAAATTCATAGTCATATGATGACCCCAAGATGTTCAAAACGATATTGAACAGCTCTTAGTTTGCAAGAAGTTACTAGATTTCATGGTCATCCAAAATATCAACAATATAGATGAGTTTATTCACCGAATATTATCAAATCGTTCTTAACACAGAAAATACATTTCTTGATCTGTTTTATCATTAATTGCGTACCTCTATAAAACTATAAACTTGAGGTTGGTTTTCTCCTTCTTTTTTATCACAGACAATGGTGAAACATAACCGTATTGATCTTCTGTCACACCCAGTCTGTGTTAATTACCTGCATATGAAATGGTAAGGTACCTAATCGATGTTACACTTCCGTCTTTTCTCCGAAACGTTCGTCATTATCATCTTCAGTTTCCTTTTCTGCTTTTCATTCTTCTCACTTTTCATACTTCTTCAGATTTCTTTTTAATTAATGAAAGGTATTCATATAGGTTAAAATTGACGACAAACTCTTCTCAACTTGCCTGGGTATATTTCTCTGGGGACATTAGGGGAAAGAAAAACATCATGTTTGTCCTTGAATTGAAAATAAATTGTAAAAGAATTGCCTGAAAATATGTAAAAATTAATCAATTAAGAATTAAGGACAAGGTATTTAAGTATATTTTATTTGAAATGTTATTAAAAATGTACTAGTTATTCTACTCACGTACATTGCGTGACATTTACATGACGCTTGTCATATTACGGTTATAACTGACATGTTACTCATAATAATATAATTTTTATTGCTAGAAATATACTAGCGTTGTGTTTCATTTCATTTCATTTATTTCGTTTATACATAAGAACAATATAGAACAAAGTGGTATAGTATAAACAGGACACTAGAAAAACAATAGTAGTTTATCGAGTTACCGACCAAAAATAACAAATAACAATGAAAGAATGTAACAATTAAGAGTAGAGAAAAATAAACATGAGATAATCATATACTCAGTCAGCGTAGTTTTCAATTAGGTGGGCTTTAAGTTTGCGCTTAAACGTAACATAAGAATTAACAGTTTTTATATCATTCGGAAGCACTTTCCATTTTTTATAGCAGTAGTATAGCAGCAGTAGTTTAACAATCATCATTGTTTATTAGTTATTCTTATTACTGTATGTGTAATGTACAGTATAGCATTACACGTGGCACATCAAGGTGTACACTTTATTATTCTGGAATGTGAACAATACATGAAGAAATTGTATGAAGAAAAAAACAGTTGGTTACGCAATTAAACTAGAAACGTGATTACAATGTCACACTGTCTATAGGGATGTGAATTGCATAGTTTTACAGACGATGCATCTTCTCGTATCTGTTACTATATTGTAGTGGAGATATGTCTCATATATTATTTGTCGTTATTTGTTAGGTTTGCGGAATCTTTTCTCGACAACGTAAGAACGGTACAGCTCATTTGAAGAGGGAGGGGGAGGGGGGTCGCCCTAGTCCCTTAAATTGTCAAACTTTAATACCAAAGCTTCTGCTTTTGATCTTAATTTCGACTTTTCGACTTAATTTGACCTCTTTCTTCATATTGTTTCCTACAAAATAAATTACTTCAACATTTTTTATGGGAAATAGTGTTGATTTTGAAACTTTCCCGATCGCTTTTCTCTAAGGGTTAATATCCTCTTGTTTGTTCCTTATGAACAGCTCAGTTGACACAGTGTAGGTGGACTAATTTCGATGAAAGATATATCATTTAGTGTTGGCCAAGCAAAATCAATTAAACTAGAATGCAAAGGGGTCTCCATGGATCCTTAGTAAAATAATTTATTCAACATGGAAACGCTAATGAAATTGAATAACAGACGCTAGGGAAAACCCCAATCTTCAACCCCAACCCCCCCCCCCACCACCCCCTCCAAACATAAAACAGAGACAAGTATTAGCTTCGTTCATTATAATATTGTTCAACTATAAAAAGTATTGAACGCTAGGCTGGGTTAACTCCATTAATTCATAGAATACATAAGAGTAAAACGTTTATTTTATTATGTTCTTTCACAATAAACAGTCTCATTTGAACAGCAAACGCTGTGTCGGTCATTTTAATCAATTAACTAGGGATGTTTCCAACTTTCCTGAGAATGCGGTTGACCTGTTGTTTTTCACGTCAGTGATCAAACGTTGAAATTTACAGAATGTCAGTGATCCCATTGCATTACTTCTGCAAGTTGATTGGGCTTTCATTGTTCTGACGAAACTATGAAAAAACTGCCCATACTGAAATGTCAGTTGGTACAAGTTCATAACCCCTCCGTCTGTTATTTTATATTTATTTATATTCAATTATTCTATTTTAAATTAAATTATAATCCATGAAAAATATATTAATACACAGTTATAGCTGTCATGCATCAAAACCTTTGTGTTTAGAAATTAGAACTCTCTTGGATTTTATGATGAAATGCAATTGATGAAACAAAGGAAATCAATGTAAAAGGTAAAACGATTTCCTTGAGTTCTCAAAATGTCCTCGACCAGAAACCTTTCCGTACTAGCATTAGTGATATGCCAGATTATTTATTTTTATTATTGTTATTTGCTACATTGTGTCGTTCTTGTTCGTTGTATATTGTGTATATTCAGTATCGTTAATTTATTTCTCGTATAGTTGAGTTATACATCTGCTTCTTTGTTTGTGTTGAAATCTTATCTTAGACGTATAACCTTCCCAACACCCTTCCTATCGTTTGCGTACATTTACGTACGTTAGTTGGTTCGTTAGTTGCTTGGTTCGTTACTTCGTTCGTTCGTTCGTTCGTCAATTCTTACATCATATTTCTCATTGATTCTTTTTATTTTGTATTACCATACACAGTCTTGTCTTAATTTAAGCCGTTTGTTTATTTCGACAGGCATACGTATGGCCGGTTTGTCCACGTGACCACCATGGGTGTCTATTTATTGTTCGTGGCCTCCTTGACTGTCTTCATCTGGATAATCGATCCTCATCCTCTACCAACATCCACACAGCAAACAAACAAAACCATCTCCAGCAGCGACGAGTTCCTAATGTCTACAGCTTCTCCATTTCATCTTAGAGTGTCAGAGGTGAGAATTCAAGCAGAACGAACCTGTTTTATGTAGAGAGGAACCAAAGAGATTATCACGGATCCTTTCCCTTGTCCTCCATTCACATATTTCCGCCCCTCCTCCCCCCCCCCGCCCCATCTCCATCTTCTCCCTCTCTCTTCCCCAATCTCCACCTTTAATTCTGATATGAAAAAAATGTACCGCAGTGCTTATAAATATAGGATCCGTTCAGATCATAAATTAGATTTCCTGTATGAAAAGCTTATATTTTTCAAAATATATGTAATGTAACAAGTCGCAGTTATATTTAATGTAACAAGCCGCATTTAGACTGTTGGATACCACTTGGTGGAATTCCCCACTTGAAGTATTTCCCCATCCATCCTTCCCATTGGCCCAACCCCTATCCTCGGCCAATTACGACATGAACTTTGTAAATTATACGCCAATATTCTCATTTTATCATTTATGCATCCTAACTTTCTGATTTCGTTAAGTTTTACATTTTTTGTCATAAATATTGAATTCTGTTAGTAGAGAATACTTGACTTCTTATTAGCCCTGAACTAGAGTACAATTTTCAGTTTCATGAATATGCATAGTTCTGCTTATGTAATCATCCAATTATCCTCGCAAATATCCAATAGAAAATGTGCTTCTTTGTGACGCATATATGCCAAGGAAGTGGCATAATCGTTTGTTCATAGAAATGCACGTTCCATTGGATATACTTTTAACATTATGCCTAACTGTGATCATATTTTTATTTTATTTTGTAAAGATGTTAACGCACAATTTGAATTGCAAAAAAATAACCTATAGATTAATCTATACGTTTTCATATTTATGTTTTATTCCTTTTATTTTTAATTCTTTCAACAAGTTTACAAAATTTCAAATGTTCATCGTTTGGTTCATCGCAGTATTTTCAACGTTAAACATCTTAAAGGAAGTTGTACAATTTCTACATCAGGTAATTAATTTTAATATTTATTACATATTTTTTTATGTGAATTAGTAAAAAATGCAATTGGTGAATTAGAAAAAAAAAACATTATTTGTCGACCTTATATATGTCACATAGATTAGCAGCACCCAACAAGAGACAAAAATGTTATTTATTTTAGAGATATTAAGAAAAAACGTTATGTCAGGTAGTCGCCTTCTTCTATTAGGCGGGTCGTAATATATAAATTCCCATTAGTTTACTTGTTATTTTTATTTGCCCTGCAGGGAGAGAAAAATAATTGTTTGTTTTTTTAATAATAGTTGTAGATTTAAGAGATGTTCCGAAATTTACTGGGATATTCGGCTTAGTACATGAAAGGTTAGAAGAAATGGTATCGCTCACTAGATCTTTATTTCAGATGGCTCTTTTAGCTTCATCACCTCCCCCTTCCAACCCCCTCCCCCTCCAAACAATGAAAAAGGAAAACAACCACTTTGAGTAAAATGAAACTCAAAAACCTTCTACCTACCATGACTGTATACATGTTCATTGTATTTTTGGTAATGTCCTCACAATAAATACTTTGTGCGGTGTTATACCTTTATAAATATGCAAAAACATTTAATTCTTTAATTTTTTGGATAAGTTAGTAAATTTAGAGGTGGATGACCTCCTTAAATGCAGTACCAATATGACACGAATTTCTTCAGGGAGACTACCGAACACATGAGTTACACGTCTCTCTACCCTCTCTTTCTCTCTCTCTCCGTCTCTTTTCACCTCTCTCTCTCCACCTATTTATCTCCATCTCTCTGTCTACAGCGACAGAAGTACCTTACCGAATTTACGAACATCTTTGAGTGGGTTCTATACATTACATCCCTCACGTTTGTAGGGCCTTGTCTATTATCCTTCTCATTCGCCACACAGTGGCCCTGCGGTGCTGTAGCGGTGTTTCTCGCTTGGTTCAATTTTCTGCTATACTTACAGAGGTAAGTCAGTCCCAATGTTATGCATACCATCATGAATGCACTATAGACTATGAAAATGAATGCGAGGAAGACGGTAAGACTGGGACTTATGTACCTCGTTACCACTGTCACCCCCTCTCTTACAGTTCAATCCTTGTCAAAAATAAAAGAACAGAAATAAAGATGTTTCTGTTGCCATAGTTTACATGTTGCTAATGAGATTGCGTTACCTTGTTATTGATGGTACTTAAAGGATACCGTTAATATTACTTTGCATCTTGCTATGTATCTGTGAGATACTGGGGAAGTCAAAATTAACATAACGTTAAGATCAAAATTCATATTTTCTTATGATATTTTATTATTGTCTGTACGGTTACAGTTGTAATATGACTTGTATTGATATCCTAACATATTTTGTTACAATACCGATGATCGTTAAGCATTTCCACCATTTTGAATCTATCACGTGACCAATTATGTCTCCCTTCCACCAATCAGATTCGATATCTTCGGTATTTACGTTGTGATGTTTCTGGAGATACTCAGGACGCTATGTCAAGTACTCGTGGTATTCTCCATCCTCATCATAGCATTCGCCCTTACTTTCCACATCTTACTCCCTCATGAGGTAAGACCACTAGATATATATCCAAACTTGCTTTATTTTGAATTTGTTATCTTTATACATACCGCTCTTCGTTGTAAAACTTCGTTTACTGTTATATGTTACACATAACATATATATTGTAAACACAAAATTTTAATGATTACTTTATTTCAATGGTTAAATAATGAACAAAAATAGATTGACACGAATGTGCCAAAGAAATACATGGCCTGTGCATGAAAAACCTCATAGGACAGTAGGCCTACCTATTACCCATTGAAATAGCTCAACTTCATAGTACGTTAGGCCTACACATTACCGATTACACTAGCCCACTTTTAGCCTCACATGCCTTGACATCTACCCTTACTAGGGCGACATGACACAAGGTGCCTTAGTTGTCAAATACACCATCATATCCATGTATAATGTATTATATACTAGAGTATATTAGAGAGGGTCTTACATTACATTACAAGATTGAAACATACCCCTTCTTCAAGGTGTACAAACTTAATGTGTTGAATCCATGTTGTGTAAAGTGTACCAACATGCAGCACACGTGATCTTTACTGAAGTCATTTCCATCACCCCCCCCCCAACCACCACCATTCACCCCTCCCCCAGATTATCCACTATAGAGGTAAAATGATAATTGTCACTCCACTCCAAGTCAAGTGATCTCCGCCAATTCTTTCAGGCAAGCAGTGTTAAACTTTAATCATATTTATTTATTTCATGTTGTGCCGGCAAAACCTAATAAGGACGAGGGTATAAGGTATATATGTATAGTGCCTTAGCGTCCCCACCCACCTCTCAATGTTAATATTAACGTTATTGGTATCATTGCCTTCCCCCCATTACAGGAAAACAACGCCCACAGTACACCGATAGCTTCACTACTAAGAGTGGGTATGCCCTTCCTGCTGGGTGAGCTGGATTTCGTCAATTCATTCATTGAGCCGAGCACCGATAGTGATCCTTTCACCTTACCTTATCCGATTCTTACCTTCATCTTTCTGTTTGGGCTGGTGTTACTCTTACCAATACTCTTGATTAATCTCTTGGTAAGTAAACTTCGTTTCGATTATTTTTTTTTTCACTTTATTGTTCACCTTAAATCTTCTTCATTTGTTTTTTTAATTTAAAACTGTGTTAAACGTCCCTCATGTCATAGTTTTGTATAAATTTGTAAAATCAAGTTATCCATAAATGTGAAGAAAAGTTAAATTCCATTTTTGGTTGTTGATGTTACGACCTAAAATATCTGATTTTTAATATTTGACGTTAATCAAAGAAGAGAATAAAGTTGTCTTCTTTAAATCACCTCACTGTCAACAAGATATAAACAATTCCAATTGAATGTCTTATAAATACAATAACATTCATGGCGACGGCTGAGAACTATCCCTCGCGACAATATTTCAAAATGTTGGGGGAGGGGGGGGGGCATTAGCATGCTTAAAAACAGTCAATTGGGCCATGTTATTTACCAAAAATCATACTTTTTACCCCTTTCCAAGACTTGCATAGTACATGTCACAATGTCTAGAGGGCTCTTTACCTTACATTACCTAGATTTATAGAATGCCCCCTACACAGTCTGTAAATGGCATGCAATGGGGTACACACAATGCACAATGATACAATGTGTGCTTAGTTGAAACTAACAGTAAACACATGAACTAAATTAAATACTTGTATCACATTTATATATAGGCTCTACAATGTTAGTGTTTCACATTTTATGATCGATTTTTTTTCCCTTCATTTTTTTTTATTATTTTGCTCTACCTCACCAATGAAAGAATCTCCAATTCGAATCCATACACTTTAGTAACATATCACTTTATAATTAAAAACTTTACGTAAGTAACGCAAATGTATAAATATTTTATTACATCTACAGGACACGTGAAATTTTGCATAATATTCATCATCATCAAAGACAGTAAAGTTAATGATAAATAACACCATCATTTATTTACTCTTTAACAATATAGATCGGTTTGGCAGTCGGTGATATCGCATCGATGCAGCGGAACGCACAATTGAAACGACTGGCCATGCAAGTCGAACTGCACTCTGATTTAGAACAAAAGTTACCCAATAGCATTCTGAAAGCTGGAGACAAAGAGAGGTATACAATACAGAGTAACTGTGCAAAGTTCTACCTTGTACAGGTGAGTAAAATTCAGGAAGTTAAACAAGGATTCGACGAAAAGCGATCTAGAAGTCGGAACTCAAATGATTAACACTCAGTCGTTTTGAGTGTGTTGCAATAACCGTTCTTAAAGAATAGAACTTCATTCATTCATTATTGAAAATTTCATTCTACTTTACGACTAGTTGCAGGGATTGAATTTTCATGAAGTCACTCGGCCACGAAGAAGAGAAACGTTATACATTAAGTTAAGCGGGCTGCATACTGCCAGAGAGAACTCTATCCGACTCAAAACGACTTTGTGTCCAATTTTGGGATAGTCGCCAAGACCCATCATCGTACAACTAATCCACCCGCCTACCCACCCATATACACACACACAAACTCACAAATTACTCTAAACTACCATTTTCAGTAAAAGACTGGTGCTCATTTGGATAAAATACAAACTGATTCCTTTGTAAATGGTGGCATTGGTTGAAAAATAGGCACACTGCACGACAATCGCCGATTGGCAATCAACAAAACGCTACATGTTGCCTTCTTCCAGATCCCCTCCCCCACCCCCCCCCCGCCCGACTGAAGCCGACGCGACATCAAACTGGTTACATTTTAGGTCAGTTGTCGCATGTTCACATGTACTGCCAGACAATGGAAATATTACATACGTTTCTTCCATGGCTCTACTCTACACGGTTTTTCCCGTTACAAGGGTGGATTCGAAGCCGGTCGTGTTCATGCGGGCGGAATATGGCCTGGTTTAGCTAAAAGTGCAGTTAAATTAACAAAAATTACATGTTCAAAGCAAATTTTTCAATTTGATGACCAAAATTTCATTTTAAATATTAAAACTGCTATACAAAAAAAATTTAAAGGAGTTTTTGTTACTTTTAATATATATTTGTTATACTTTAATTAATATTCTTTTCTGTAGTTGTGGGAGAAGCTGAGACCAGCTAGATCAGGGGTGGAGTCAGCATATGGACACGCCTCTGAGACTGAAGATGAGATACAGGGTGATCCACAACTAGCTGCTCTGAAAGTCGAGCTAAACAATCAAAAGAGAAGGTACAACAAATTTGTGGAAGTAAAAGTTCTCGCATGTATTTATGTCAAGACGATTTGGTGGTCATGTCCGTATAAAGTCATAACCTTACTGAGCCAAGTGTCGCGGTGCGGCGTAAAAAACACGTGGATTTTATGTTTACACACACGTGAATTTGTGTAACACACTCCTCTCTTGCACAGGTTCTTGAATTCATTAGTAACAAATATTTTTTCTTCTCTATCTTTAATAGGTGGCGCGATGTAAAAACCCAATTAGACCGGCAGCATGACATGTTAAAGTTGATTCTTCAAAAGATGGAAATACAATCAGAGGCGGAAGAAAGGGATGAAGGAGTTGGACCAAACTCTAGAGGAGAGAGGTAGACCGAAGGCTAATCGATAGCATTTATGTCAATAAAAAACCTTTCCAACCTCTCCCATTTGCAACCGGTCTCATTCCAAATGTCTTCCCCACCACCCCCCTCTCCCCGCCATACAGTTACGAATGTCTTTTACGTCAGAGGAAAACCCTTGCCAACCTCTCCCATTTCCAGCTTCTCTCCCTTTCCCTTGTCATTTCAATTTCCCTCCGCCTCACTCATCCTGCAACGCCTCCCTCATCCTGCACCGACTCCCTCGTCCTGCACCACCTCCCTCGTCCTGCACCGCCTCCCTCGTCCTGCACCGCCTCCCTCGTCCTGCACCGCCTCCCTCATCCTGCACCGCCCCCCTCGTCCTGCACCGCCTCCCTCGTCCTGCACCGCTACGAAACATAAAGTAATGATTATAGTAATATTGGACTGTCATATCAATGTTTTTATTATTGATGTGTTTTTGCTTGGTTAAAAATATTGGTAAAAATATTGAACAATCAGCATAGGAACGTGTGTAGATATTACACATCGCATTGTTGCTTGTTTTAGTTACATATATGTAATACCGATAAATAATGTCCGACAAGCCTAGATAATGTTTTACAATGTCTTGATAGTTCCTTGGCAACGTACCATATGGTGAAGATAAGGTACGGCATGTCAATGGAATGATAATTAGCGCCAGTAATTAAACCATACCTCAGAAGATGAAATTGAATGAACTCTCATCACCTGGACTAATTGATCATTATAGAGATACCATTGACCTTGCCTCTAGGGAGAGGGGGAGTTGGTGGGGTGCGGGGGGGGGGGTCATTCGAAAACTGTCGATTAACGAACGGCATTATACCAAAAATAACTAAAGACAAAAATTGCTTTCCTAGTTCGTCCGTAGTGGTACATGCTAGACTTCGAGACTGCCTTAATTATTAAAACAAATAAAGGGTAAGAAAAGGAATAGTTATTTGTTGTCGTCCTCTCTTGTAAATGTTTCAGATCATCGACCAGTACTGACACGATCTGGAGTTATCAAGATATTGTTTGTCGAAGAGAGCCACACGATCGCCGAAATTATCCAAGGGTTCTTGAACTATGACGACTAAAAACCTACTTTCCGTGCATATATCAAGCAGCAGAGAAACTGTAAATTGTATTCCGATGATTTACAGTTCTTGGGTCGGAGTGTTTTATTGCATCATCCCGTGTCTAGTCACGTGACAGGTCGATGTATAGTAAAACATAACCCGATCGCTATTCGGTCTAACTTTCCGTAGAATTTTTACAAAAATTTACAATCCGCTGTTGAATTCTAGCTATACTTACATCATATGTATTTTACATTCAATCTTGAAACTATGAATTATATAGTTATCTTCAAATCTAGGCATACGTATAGGTTATAGAGTTACATAAGCCTGTAGTATATGTTTACTATAGAGAGATGGATGCTTTTGGAATAACATGGACTCAATAGCAAGTGGGCACAATTTCAATTACAGAAGTGTGTCGACTTATAGCGACTACCAATGATTAGCAGTAGCCTTCACCTTGAAAAATAAAAAAAAACCTTAAATTATTTACATATGATCTCTTTATGTTTGGTATAAAAATGACCCCTTAAAGCACCCGTGACATTTTTCTGTGAGTATGGTATACAGACAGTGTTTCAGTTTGTAATATTAATACTACTGTATGAAATATACGCACAGAACGGTGTCATATTTGTGCCTAGAGTTAATGTTTGTCACATTTTTTTCAAAAGATTAATCGTTATCGTCGTCATCAGATGCCATAGCGGTGACCAATTCTGACGATTAAGTCTTTACTTCGGGTAAAGGAAGAGATTATATTTTTAGGTGTTCATAAGTCTTGACTTGGAAATTGACATGTGTTAATCAAACGTGAAGTCTTCATTTAAAGCAACTTGAACTTGGTGTGATTACAGGATTTTCATATTAAAGAATACTAAAAGGTTGACAAGAGGTGACTATAGAAGCCAGACCAGTAACAATCAGAAATGACTTTGACCAGAAGTGTTGAGAAGTGACTAGAAGTCATGAGAAGTGGCTCGAAGTCATGGAAGGCGATTCTTGCTTGACAAGATAAACCGGGGTGAGATGAAATCCTTCAGAACCCACCAAAAGTGACATCGAGTTCATAGAAGCGAAGATAGGAAACCGACATTTTGAAATACGACTGAATTTCTGCAGAAGTAACTTAGACTCATTAGCATTTGACTCTAGAAATGACCAAAACATTCCGAAAATGACCATAGTCAAATTTGGAGTCGCTATAACAGAGACTTTAACAATTTGTACCAGTACTTCAAATCCGTAATAATAGATTCGTGATCATACATTAACCATTTAACATGCCAAGCGTGATTTTTTATATCGCAAACAACAATTCAGCTTTTGTACATGTTTATCAATACTTAACCAAACGTGGTCGAACTTGTTTTCAACTGTCTTAGATACCGATCAGTACAATGAAACGTAAAAGTTCCTTTCAAGCTTTATCTTATGTTATTGTTTCCACATCGGGACAATTCCCAGTCCCAATTTGTCCTGCAATCTGGTGAATCCAGCTGAGGTGCTATGGTACTTTGGAATGCAACTCAAAAAAAAACAAAGTTCATATTAGGGTCAATCTACTTTGACTTGTAAAGAAAGTAACTAACTCTATGCTTCATGGGGAAGGTGTAATCCAATTCCTACATGTCGTTCATGTAAACATGAGAAATTGTTGAGGTCTCTTTCATATTTCACTCTATTGGTTTGACTTGAGATATGTTTTCCGACTTTCGCTACGAGAGTTTTAAATCCTAGATATAATACTAGAAACATCATATTTATATTCTGGTGAATCAGCTTCAGGGAAGGAAAGGACTTTGTTGTGCATACAGGACACACCTGCACTTGTTTGCTTCAAGTTTACTTTTGGTACAAATAATATCAACTTAACGGCATTTAGTAATTTAATGAAAACTACAAAATGATGTTTGGATCTATTCCTCCGGACAGTTTAAACCACACAAAATGTACATGGCTTGATCAGTTCCTACTGTGAATAAGAGACAACAGTAATCAGTATAAACTGAAGTGTGTTGTAACACCGTAACACATGTTAGACATGTCAGCAGATGCTACTGTGGAAAAAAAAAACAAACAGGTGAATTACAGCTCAAAGGCTGTTTCAACTAATGACTGGTTAGGAGTCTAAACAACTGCCCCTATATTGGTATAGTAAGTATATCTTTTAAAGATGGTTCAAATTGCAGATTTTCAGAGTTTTGCAATAAAATGTCAACCACTTTTCAGTTAAAATGTGGACAAAATTATTGGCAAAAACCTTTAGAGTAGTCTGGTTAGTCCATTCAATCATTATGCATATATAGGATTGTGTGTTTAGTACTTTCTGTTTGTTAGTCCTTCTCAGTAGCACTTGTCATAAATGTAACACATATTAAGAACTTATAAAACACATCAGTTTTTAACTGATTAAAGGGGTACTCACCCTGAACAGTCTTAACTGATAAAGTCATCGCAACCGGGTGTTTGAAGCACATTTGCGTTTGAGCTATGAATTCAGAGTTGTCTCCGCCTATCCATACACAGAATAGACTCAAGAATCTGTTCTACGAAGTTATTTTATTTTTATTTTTTAATCTCATTCCTTAAAGTTTAACAATTTGCGGTTTGTGTACTTCTTAGATGTTTGACTATATCAGCAGAGCACAGTATTATAAAAATGAAAACATACAAGGACTGGTATTATTAAAAGGAAAATATGAAGTATAACAAAACAATAGACGGACGTACAATTGACCGAAAAACCTTGACAAAGGCTACTCATAGAAGTGACTATAGTATGAGACTTGCATGGACTAAAGAGCCTAACTTTGCCTAAAGTTGTTAAAAGTTAATATAACATTAAAATAAAAATTCAAACTTTCAATAATTACCACCGATTTTACCATTTTAATTTTCCATATTTACTATGTCAGCTTTTAATGAAACTTGAAGCTACGTTATTCAGTTTTATTATAAACACCTTTACATTGTTATTGGTTAATAATACATAAATCCTTTAAAACGAATTACTAAAAGACTTGATGGAGTGGTAAAATATGTACTGTGAAGCAAATAAATAAATTGCAATTGTACATAATTACCGAGAGTTATGTTTAGTATTTTTAATTGATGCTTACTGTTAATTTCTTGCACAATCAGCGTAAATACCTAATTCTACTGTACTCATTCAGTTGACCGTACTTTTCGAAGATTCAACAGCGACGTTAAGGGGGTTACATTGAGGTATAGCATCCACGTTGTAAATTGTTGTATTAAGATATTTTAAAAATGTATCAAAATGTACAGGGCTTATAGCCTAAAGCAATGAAATCAACACTCAAAACGGAAAACCTTTGGAAATACCACAACTGTACTGATCAGTTCTGCGAATTAGTTGTAAACAAAGGACGGACTTCGGATACAATAATCAGAGCTGGATCCAGGATTTTAAAGACGAGGGGTGTGTGGTCCCGGAGTCGGGTGTGAGGAAGCCCTAACCCCCACAAACAAATTAGACGTTAGAGAAGGGGTGTATATATCTCCCCCCCCCCCCCCCCCCCCCCCTCCTCCATCGATCCGCGCCTGATAATGTCATCAATATTGAAGTCTTCAAGTTTCCTTCAGGATAAAATGAAATATGGGAATGCATGATGCTTTATCTCAAATTTCCACGAGCCCCCTAATTGGCTCTGACCCGGGCTGTGAGCTCCTGACCCCACCTTCTCGCCCAGCCTGTCACTGAATAGATTGAAGTGGTGCATGTATCGTGCGTGCCTTTAACTTCCGTGTGGTTGTTGCAATAATAATAATGGTGATTTTTAACGCGCGCATATCCACCCGGAAGGGTGTTCAATGTGCGGAGAGAATTCCCGTATGCGGAAAAGACAAACTGGCAGCTACTAAGATAGTGACGTACATAAATAACAAACTACAAGGACAGTAATACAGGAAGTTCATCTTTTGTTGCTATAAGCTGAGATATTTTCATTTCTTCTCGTTTTCAATCAGATCAGAGAAAGACTTCGGAGTTCTAAATGACTATACTGTGTGCTTGTGTCTGTTTGTATATGTGTGGATCAGTATGTGCCTTAGCCTAATGCTATATATATTACTACATTTTGTATGTTCAAGATTGTTGACTATCCCAAGGTCTATGGGTTTAATTCCCATTTGTTTCTTGAATAGACTGTTTCATTACTTTATTAAACGACAAAGTAACACGTTCCCACATATTTGCCGTCTTGGACATAAGCTTGCACACTAAGATCGTAAGTATCGCTACCGTCGGTCACAGTAAATGTGGTTATGGCGCCAGGGTTGATTATCCAGCATGCGGTGAATACTGCCAGTTCGAACTCCGGGCTGACTCCTAGAACAATTGAAGATCTGCTCTTTATAGCTCCGTTCCATTTAAATTGTAAGCCCAATTGTTTTGGCTGCAAAGAGAGAAAGGAAAATATAATCAATTACGAATAAGAGAAAAAATAATAAATCAAAAGAGGAGTTTAAAGTTGTTTCTGAAATTGGAAGTTGTGAAAGTTTTATTTTTATGATTTCTGTTCCTGTAAGTACCACTAGCAATATCTGGCCAGATTTCCAACCAATTACGAACATTGAAACTTATTTTCTCGAAATTTTCAGTAATTGTTACCATTCTAACGGTTTTAGGACAAAACCTATGACACTAAACACATATCATCATGCCCTCTATCTCGGTGTCTAAAATGGGACTACCGACTACCTTTAAATCACGCGATGTACCTCTAACCTGACCACCTTTCAGTCACGGGATTGTACCCCTTACCTCTGCTTGTCCTGTCCAGCCGTGATAGTTTAAATCCCCCGTTTTCTCCCTCTGATACAAGGTGACCCAATTATGGAAGCCATTTACTGACGATGCCGTTTTAAATTCACCACAGAATACGTGTTCGAAGCCAGAAGAATCAAAGTCAGCTTTTCTGTTGTAGTGGGTAAACCAAATCTCCAAAATAATGGCTCTCAATTCTGCTCCATTTGAAATTTCTCCTGTTAGCGAAGACACAAAAAAAAGGGAGATTTTGATGAAAAAATAATTAAAAAAAGAAGGAAACTTACTAAGAAAGTTGTCAAAGTACGAATTCATTAAGGACTTTTAATTTTCAAGTCAGCAACTAACCAAAGAACTTTTTAATAATTAACGTTGAAAAGTATTGTGATTAATACATTTCGCTATTCTTTAAAGGAATTCTAAAGTATGGATAGGCTAAGGTGCCATTCATATGCCGTCAAAGACATGAATATCTGCCAAATGTTGTACTATTCGCAGATATATGCTGTTCCTGAAATAACCATAAATGACGAATTCATCACATAGTCATTTAAAGTTATAGATATAAATCAAAACGTAGTCACTTCAAATTTTTTACTTTGCAGTTGAAACACTTCAGTGAAATAATGAAAGAGTATTGACTAACTTAAATCAGGGGTTATTTGGTACTTGCATACTTGAAAATTGAGGATTTGCATCTTTGTCATGTTTGATTAATTTCCAATTTGTTGCAGTATAGGACGCCTTCAACCCCCCCCCCCCCCCCCCCCCCCTCTCTCACACATTTTTACCTGCATCTATTAAAGTCTGTGTCGTTATGTTCATAACTTTCGTGCTGAATATGTCATCAAGAAACTCTTCAACCTCCATCTGGTCGCTGGCAGTGTCATCCTCTGGGATTGTTTCATACGGCTCGTAGTTATCACAGAGTTTTAAAAATGTTTGGAAAGTTCCTTGGTTGTATATGTAGCTTTCATCAAAAGTAGTAAACAGGCTATATTTGCAGAGGAAACAAAAAAGAAAGATAGACAGACAGACAGATACAGAATATTTGGGTCTGTTTTATTGACAAAAGAGAATAGAGAAACAAGATCTTTGGCTGTGGACTGATAAGAGCGAGTTTTGGGAATATGACGTCAGGAATAAACGTATCTTACGTAATAACAACACGGCTGATAAAACTAAGCATATGGCTGTTTATAAACTGAACTTTGTCACCGGTTTGACTTACCATCTATAGCCAATGCATGATTTCTTCATTTCTGCTTTGCGTAAAGAACAACAATATTGATATTATGACAATA
Organism: Apostichopus parvimensis; assembly: GCA_000934455.1. Classification (NCBI taxonomy): domain Eukaryota; kingdom Metazoa; phylum Echinodermata; class Holothuroidea; order Aspidochirotida; family Stichopodidae; genus Apostichopus; species Apostichopus parvimensis. The sequence continues at coordinate 982 of KN889822.1, read as the reverse complement.
TTTTTCACAAAATAAGTATGAAATGGTTCACATCACTTTCGGAATTTCATTTCGCGTACCCTATTTTACGATGTATTACTATATTATTGGTGGTGAGTAGAGGGGGCAGGTGGAGAGACCAGGAGCCGAACGCCACTGGCATGCAGCTGTAGCATTTTTAGATTTCAATCGCTAATTCTGTCTAGCCCCGTGCACAATTTCATGTCAGAAAGAGGAACCATATATTTGTTTTTCGAATGTATCTTGAAGCCAACTTCCTTTGTCAAGAAAAGGTTTGGGATCAAATACCGTTATCACCCCTCCCCCGCCTCCACCCCGTTCCTCTCACTCGCACGCCACTGTGTGATAGTGAACAGATATAGTTAAATATTTTTGTGAATATTCTACGTTTTCTACGAAAACATATTCAAAGCAGGGAGTTGGAACACAGTTGTCTGGTTAAACGAAACTTATCAGTAAATTCTAACATTACAGTAAACAGAGTCTTCTTGCACCAGGACTGTGACATATACAGTCGTGAGTATATACTTAATAAAACAGCTGGAAATTTCATAGGAACGGATGAACGACTAGGCTAAGGAATTAATGGACTGAGATAAAAAACCCAATTAAATGTGAAAGTTAGATACATATTATAATATAAAATACCATGATTGATTTCTTTTCCTAATATTTTTATTTCCCTTTCTTTTTGAGGAATAATAGGCTACATGACATTCCAAACTGTATTAAACTATAATGTATACGAGTTGAGTGCATAGTATTATACACTAGTTACCAAAATGGCAATCGTTAAACTGTTGAATCAATTTAGGCATTACCTAATTAGCAGTAGATGATTGCCGCGTAACAGTCGATAGTGGCATTGCTAAATAAATATTGGTTTGATAAAACAATACAGCCAAAGAAGGTTATCAACTCTTCATCAGCGGCGTGTTGGCTACCGCAAGCCTTGGGTGTGTGGCTGATCTGTAAAATGACC
>KN889821.1:9106-19737 GCA_000934455.1 Apostichopus parvimensis | reverse complement strand
CAAAACAGTACTAAGAGGCGTTTGATGGACATAATTGAGATTTGAAACCAAATGAAGGCATTTCTTCTCCTTGCTGACAGTGAGTGAATAATGACAGTACTTAGAGGTGTTTAATAATGGACATAATTGAGATTTGAAACACACTGAAGGCATTTCATCTCCTTGCTGACAGTGAGTGAATAATGACAGTACTTAGAGGGGTTTAATAATGGACATAATTGAGATTTGAAACACACTGAAGGCATTTCATCTCCTTGCTGACAGTGAGTGAATAATGACAGTACTTAGAGGTGTTTAATAATGGACATAATTGAGATTTGAAACACACTGAAGGCATTCCATCTCCTTGCTGACAGTAAGTGAATAATTACAAATGTTTTCCAAAACAGTACTTAGATGGGCTTAATAATAGACATAATTCAGATTTGAAACTCACTGAAGGCATGTAGGTAATTAATATCTGCCTTAACAGTGCTGTAGACATCATTTTCCTAATACACGTCTGTATCCAGTTTACAGATCTTCAAAGATTTTATATAGCGCTGTAACATATCTTAATCTATGAACTAGTTGTGAAAATATGTCTGAACAGATCTTGTCTTCAATAATTATACAAAGAATTGCAGGTATAGGTCCAGTATATTCCAATGCGGAAACTCACTTTAGAAGACGTGATTGAAAATACCTTTCTGATTGGTTGACCACCAGACGTGTGTGCAGATGCCAAACGAACAGTGGACAGCATTGTGTTGCTAAAATATCCTTGTTATTTGAGGGTAAACAGCGTATGTTAGTTTGAATATGTCACACTAACATGTGAATTGGGGAATGTGCAGGTACTTTGCCAAAAGTGTCTGTCCGAGATTCCTCACAGGAATTCTCAGTGATATCAGACACTGGAGCTTGTCAAGTTTTGCTGAACTAGAAAGAACCGATGTAATAGCGCCCTCTGTTGATTTAGGGCTTGACTGGAGACCCTTATTTGCCTTGCTTTCTCACTCCCTCTTTGTTTCTTTGCTGCAGATGCTAGTCAGGGTCGTTCTCCTGAAGCCAAGAGACAGCCATTCGTCAGACAGATATTGTTTGGTGATTCTGTACAGGATGTTATCAGTGCTCTTGGTGCACCTCATAAAACATTCTACAAGTCAGAGGATAAGGTAATCATAAATATTCATAAGGAGAAACAAAAGTTCATCATATATATTCATAAGAAGAAACAAAAGGTCATTATAAATATTCATAAGAGAAACACACAGTTTAAAAGAAAAAAAATTAACAAATGTTATAAATAAGAGACAAAATAAAGTTCTGTCTTAAATGCTTCACCCAGGAACACTTGACCAATAATTGCATTACATGATCCTCATGAAATAAAATAATAGTGCATGGAAAAGATATCATAAATATGCATAAGATGAAACAATACAGTCATGCACTATTCACACACACAGAAAATGAATAAATATATAACAACACAAAGCAATATCATAAACAACTGAAATATTTGTTGGGCAATAAGTGCATTGGGTGCTCCACGTAATACATTTGACAAGAAAATATTATATAATTATAAATATTCATGAGCAGAAACAAAACAGTACCATGAATGAGTCACCCAAAGAAAATCTTACACAAGCACTTCATTGGACATACCTCGTAATACATTTGACAAGAAAATATTAGATAATTATAACTATTCATGAGCAGAAACAAAACAGTACCATGAATGAGTCACCCAAAGATAATCTTACACAAGCACTTCATTGGACATACCTCGTAATACATTTGACAAGAAAATATTAGATAATTTGGCTGTTTGGCTAAGATCATGTGTAGCATTATGTTCCCCTTCTAGTGGAATCATGATGCACACCTGACGATGATCACACAGTCACAGTCTTGATGCAAGGGACTGGGGTTGAGAGCGGATCGGTAGTTTGGTTTTTCGTGCCCAGGCTCCTTCCTGTATGACTTTTCTTAAAAAGTACCATAAATGGGTCCCCCAGTATATTGTTGTAATCAAAGACTTGTGTGACCCTTCAAGAAATATTCTGCTCTTGATGTAACAAACATCAGTTTAACATCAGTATGGTAATTTTAAGAGACAGATTCCTATGCAACACAGTGTCCTTTTTAATTTGTTAATAGTTGTTCAACTGAGGTAGTTTGATGTGCTGTTTTTAGTTGACATTGTGTAGCTAAAGTGATCAATATCATTATTTGCAGATGAAGATACATTCCAAGTCTTTCAGTGTGGACAAACAACAAACCTCTGATTACTTCTACAACTATTTCACTCTCGGTGTGGTAAGTCAACATTCAAAGGATGTATAGCAAGTATGGTGGCAGCAGTGGGATGCATTCGGTATCGACATTATAATGTAATGATAAATAGATTTTACCGTCCTCTGGACATATCTGTCTCACATCCACAATTGCACTTTTCCAAGCTGAATTAGCAGGGCTGGTTGCTTAAGATAGTTTCCTGCACCTTTTTCTGTTACATTTGCATAATATTTACAACATAATTTGCATAACATTTACATATAACAAGGACTTGTATTTTCTGTTCTTTCAGGATATCCTACTTGATGCAAACACTCATCAAGTGAAGAAATTTATTCTACATGGAAACTTTCCAGGGCATTATAACTTTAATATGTAAGTTTATTAATACCAGGGAAATAATTTGTTTGCTACTGAATAGCCTGATGATATGCAAAATGTCAAAGTTTTTTTACTACACAATTGGCAAGATGCGTAATAGGCTCATAAAACTTAATTTGGTTTTTCGGCAGTGTAGTATAAGCAGACTTAGTGTCGCTAAACAAGCTTGGTTATTTCCTTAAAGTGGAAAGATGCGTAATAGGCTCATAAAACTTAATTTGGATTTTCGGCAGTGTAGTATAAGCAGACTAAGTGTCGCTAAACAAGCTTGGTTATTTCCTTAAATTTCATATTGTAAATATCTATGGTATCATAGGGAGGTCAAATATGATTCATAGAGAAACACAGCTCATCTCATTTGTAACAACTGTATTTTGCTTTAAAAGCAAATTACATCTTGGGTACACACCTGTTATGGTGTTTTTTCGTTTTTGTTTTATAAACCAGAATACTTTAATTTATAATACTTTCTGCTTTGTGAAAGAAAATGAATGAAGACAAAATGAATTGATTATTATTCTTCTTGAAAAGTTGTTTCCAATCTTCAATATAATCCTCAAAACCTTGTCAATACAATCTAGGTCTGAACTGTCTCATAATAGTATGTGAAATATTTAGGTCTATAATTTTATTTAGTTCTACTGTATATATTTAGGTCTATAAAGTATATAATAGCTGCATTCATTCTGCCGTTGGTGTATTAACTATTATTAAAATCATTTTAGTATACATGTATAAATTATGAAGTAGATACATACAAATTCTTAAATTAGTGCAGGAAGTGTTTATTATGTGTATGAAGTGTTTTCTTTATCTGATTCTCTCTGTTGTATCAAGTCTTTTCCTTATTTGTTACTTATTTGTATTCCACTATTTGTTTATATATTATCTCATGTATGAAGTATGTACTCTCTCAAATTTGTGTGTGAAGTATTTTCTGTATATGATTCTTTCTGTATGCATTTAAGTATCTTCCTTATGTGTAGCAAGTATTGCATTGTGTAAAAGTAAGTTGGCCTGACGTTTCGGTCCTAGCAGGATCTTCTTCAAAGGCTAAATGACAAGTAACAGTAACAGAAGGGACAAAACACGCACAGAATACAGACAGTTTAATGAGCATGGTGAACACAAAGAGATAGATGAAAGGGGATAAGTAGACAAGGGATGGAGAGAAGAAAAGACAAGTATTGCATTATAATAGTTTGTGAATATTAAACTGATCTTTCTGGTATACATAGAAAGTGTTATGTGCATGGAGTAGTTGATTTTTTGGTGATACTTTTCAACTCTCCCATACTTACCAGAACCTTCACGTCATTGTTACGTTATGATACCCCATAAATTTAATATTACATTAGCATTGACACTTTTTCCTCTTCAGATATCATCGTTGCAATTTTGAAATCCCGCTGCCTAACGTTGCACCGGTAATGTACGACCCTGAAGCTGGTGTACTCAATCTTTCTCTTAACACTTGCAGTAAGGTAAGTGGTAAGGTACACTTGTAAGCTGGTGAACTCAATCTTTCTCTTAACACTTGCAGTAAGGTAAGTGGTAAGGTACACTTGTAAGCTGGTGAACTCAGTCTTTCTCTTAACACTTGCAGTAAGGTAAGTGGTAAGGTACACTTGTAAGCTGGTGTACTCAATCTTTCTCTTAACACTTGCAGTAAGGTAAGTGGAAGGTACACTTGTACAGTTTTTGATCTTCTCCGTATGTAGTGGCTTAAACCTATAATCAGAGTTATAGTTTATTATTCCATTTTCAATCCCATTTTTTGGACAGTGGGACACACTGAGTCCGTACTTGGTCAAGTCCAGTCAGAAGCCGGTGGTTCTCAATCGGTCCTCACATATGAATACAACCAACCCATTCGGGTCAACGTTTTGCTACGGTGTCAGAAACATGATAGTAGAGGTAAATTATGATTTAAAAAGAGCTGTGTCTTACTTGCCATTGACTATTACTTTGCTTCATTCTGTGTAACAGATGATTGCAGCTATATTGTCTAATGCAAGATGATTGCTCCCATTTTTGTGTGTGTATTACATACGCTTCAAGATTTCTAACTAACCTTGCACTGGTTACTTGAATGAGCCTTGTAAAGAATGGAACAAGGTTAAGTCTGTTCATTTCAGGAACAGAATGGACATGTGAGGCTTGACATTATTACAGGATGTATCAAGCAAATTTCTTCCAATTTGGAAAGGTGAACATGTAAATATAAAGTTTCCGTTGCAAGAGTGTATGAAACAAATAACTTTAAAAAAAAAATTTATTCCAATGTTAAGTAGAAAAAAAAAAACATGTTTTCCTGTTTTTTTTCAGGCGATGCCAAACCATCACGTAGCGTCGGTTACTATCTACGATCCAAGTTGTCTGTCTGTTGAAGGGATTGACTCGCCCTGATGACACCTCATCACTCTGCCATGATTTGAGATCTCTTCGGTCCTATTCAAATAATGAAACAGACTTGTAACTTCTTAATTGGATGGGACAATCAGACAGCCACTGTGTGGAAGGTTGTTACACTGGACTGGACACTGTGGGGACGTGTAGATGTTTCATTGACGAACAATTGGGAAAATTTGTCAAAATTAGCCCTTGGTGTGATTTAAATGTTTGCATGATTGTGTTGGATTTATTATCTTTGAGCAATGTATGGACAGCACCCCCCCCCTCTGGTGTAGTGTCTACAGGAAGGGGGAGTGAATTACTGGAGACTGGCATTCCCCTTCTAAAACATGAGTCATACCCATCCCTCAAAACGTTACCTTCCAACTTCAACCATGTAGAGGTGAGTTTTTTTCTCACAAATAAGAAATTTTAGCAGTAAATTGGAGCATTTCAATTGTTAAATATTCTGTGCCAGGGAACCATGTAAAGGGTACATAGTTCAAAATTTGAAGATGATGTGAAATTAAGGTTGTCTATAGGTCTACAGATAAATTTGTCAAATTTAATATATGGAAGTGTGGGGGAACAAAAGAGGATGGTATATGGCTTTGTTTGTTATTCACAGGAGTTTATTTTTATTGTCATTTAGTGTCTCTTGTAAAAAACTAGTAAAGGATATTCTTGATCAGCCATGTAAAACTTGTGTAATTATTTTTTTTACCCTTAAAGAAAAGAAAAAAACTAGCACTTGCAACATTAAGTTTTACAGAACAGATTAAAAATTTATTACTTTAATTTAAAAAAATTGTATTACTATTTCCTACTACTACCTTACTATTTGGTATGGTTGATTTATTTCTTAATTGGAAAGTGTAAAATACTAATGAACAAAAAATAAATAAATATACTTACCAATTGTCTTAATTTTTTTCTCTTTACAAAAGACACCTTGATAAACAAAATCCATATCAGATAGTTCTCGTAAGCATTTGGACTGAATGGTTTGCCTCCATAATCAAATTGATTCAATATAACCTGGGAAGATCTATTCAAGAAACCTCATCATTGATCAAACTACTTAATGCAATGAGGGGGCAGGGAACGGGAGGGGTGGAAGGCATGTGGTAATATAGTGAAAGGGGAGGGGATGAAATATATGGGGGTGGTTGATCATATGGAGAGAAACATTTTAAGTGACCTGAATTTGACACAAAGCCTGAAAAGAATTGTTCTTAAGTAAATTAATAGTTCTCATTGTGAACTTGAGCTGTAACTAATTCTTCATATATATTATCTGCTTTTTACTATGTTAAGTTTTCTAGAAAATTTATACCAAATTACAACAATTAGTTATGATGACAACTGCCTGTGAGAATCTCGTGTTCAGGATTATTTTGGCCAGTTTAATTAGGAATTCTAGGAGACTTAAATGAACTTGTCACTGTGTCTCGTTCTTGATGTTGAGCTTAAAGCCAGTTATCCAATAAGTGCAAGACTGTGGGATAATTCTTCTTTCCGGGCCAAATTGAGATATGTTGCAAGCAGCCTATGTTGGTCTAATCTTAGTGAGAAAGGGATATTGCATCGGCAGAGGAAGTAACAGTTATCGTAATGGGAAACATTTTCAGCAGTGTTTGCTATTAAAGCAAGTATTAACTTCAGCTACCAAAATATCCCACTAATGTTTGTCTTGAATTGCAACAGTTTATCTAGCATCAGTCATTGAAGCAAATTAAACAATTTAGTTTTTATCTTCAGTGATATTTGGCGGAGGGGAGTGTATAGCCTTGGCGAGGCGGGGCGGAGTGTATAGCCTAGTGGTTAACGCCGGCGTCTCCCAGTCATGAGATCCCCGGTTCGATTCCCCGCCGACAGCAAAGTGTGTCGTCTGGCAAGGGTGTTGTTCAATAACAACTTCCCGACATGGACGTTAAATGGATGTGTGCCGAGAGATTGGCTTCGGTCAGCTTGCGAGTCTATAAGCCTCCATGGCTTCTTTCGCGAGTTCCTGCTTGCGGGAAGATCAAATATACATACATACATACATATTTGATGAAAGAATAACCTATTTTTACTCTGCTAGTAACATAACCAACTATTAAACTGCATTGAGGTCAACTGTACAGCCTCTACCCTAGTACCCTACTAAAGTCATAACCCTTTATCATTTGATAGTCTAACATAGACTTAAAAGCAATATCTACTTATTGTGATTCCTTGCCATTTGAGATTATAATCCCAAGCTTTCGTCATTGTTGATTAATTTGATCAGCAAGGTTCTTTCACTGACTGTGAACCTACCTACTAAAATATGTTAACTTACCATGTTTACAAGCTATTTTTAGCAAAAATCAACTCAGGCCCTGCCTCCTAATAAATGTGCATAATATCACATTGAACACACATCACCATGTACCCGCTATCTACCAACATATTAATATTAAGTATAAATAAATTCTGACTTTTTCTTGTGGAGTTATTAGTATTTGAAGATTGTTACGTTTGACCCCGTGACCTCATTATTATTCATGAGATGAGCACCAAAATCAAAAAGGTTCTTCTACTCCCTATGGCGCATATATGCATCACGTATGACTTCAATCCAACTTCTCGTTCAGTTACTTTGTTTATAAGCTATTTTAGTGAAAATCAACTTAAGTCCCAACCCCCTTATAAATATGCATAATATCAACTTGAACATATGTTACCATGTACCCACTATCTACAACACATTAATACCAATTATGAATAAATTCTGACTTTCGGTTGCGGAATTATTAGCATTTGGAGATTTTTGCGTTTGACCCCGTGACCTCATTATTCATGAGATGAGCATCAAAATCAATAGGTTTCTTCTACTCAGTATGGTGCATCTATGTACCAAGTGTGACTTCAATCCAACTTGTCATTGTTGAGTTATCGTGTTTACGGGCCAAAGGCGTCACATACGCACACGCACACACACACACGCAATCACCATTGCATAGATTCCTTGGACCTTCGGCAAGGAATCAAAAATACAATTTACACAAATGATTTTATAGATTTTTCTCCTTCACATTATTTTATTCCATCGAATATATATAAAGTCACATATACATAAATATTTCTCCTAGTATCCTTTATAAATTCATTAAGTTTGCACAAAAAAAATAATAATCCATGACAATCATTGAATACAAAATGCTTTTTGAAAATGGGTTTATACCTATCGTGAAACTTCCTTTAATATCTTTGCATCTGATTCTTAAAACTGGGATTGTTTAGAGACGCTCTTCATTTTCACATCTATTGTAGATAACTACAAAAATAATACAACACCAACGCATAAACTCCTTCAACTTAAAGGTTGAAAGAAAAATTCCATTTGAACCCCCCCCCCCCCAATAAAAAATAAACAGTACTATTTTTCTCTTCACCTGCAAATAACTACGAAATGTTGTTTTACTCTATTCTTTCAACCGTTTCCCAACTAATCTTGGCTCTCATGTTGTTGTCGTCATATCGATTTAATGCTATTTCTACATTTGATGATGATTAGGTTATAAAAAGTTCTTAGGATTAACTGAATTTTCAGGCTATGAGAAGTCTCCAACTATTGTAGAACACATTTTTGAAGAATTGTTGAATTTCTTCAAAACATTCTTTCAAGCAGAATTTTGTGTTGATTTTGCACAATTTTTTTTATAGGGGGGAGAGAATGGTACTCAACAAAAGACAATGATTTTAATGGGGTAAATCATGAGGTAAGTTCATGGTATATTAGAGTAGAAGGACAATAATAATGTGCCTGTCAACTAATCATTGAGTTACTCAAGCAAAGCTTTCAAAAAAACATGAAATATGCATGCTACATAGCAGACAGCTTAAAACATGGCTTTTTACATGGTACTGTTCATAAACAGATTGATAACATCTGCTACATCTCTGTAACATTAAATTCCAAATTTGTAGGATTGACCAAAGTATTTCCCTGTTATGATAGGTAAAAGAGATTTATAACCAGTGATGACTCGGGGTTTAATAGCAGACAGCAGCCTAAATGTATGCAACAGTGATTTGCATATTGGGTTAATTTGCATAATTTGAAGGGCATCCATTACATTTACTTTATTCTGAATAGCATAGGGCGCTACACCAGGCAGGCGCAACTCTCACCATATTCCTAAAATAGTGGAATCAATGCAACATTGCTATGTTAAACTGCAAAACCTATTTACTTCAGTATTTGATTATTCAGGCCACCACATTTACACAGATTAAGCTTGGGTCAGCAAACTGCAACAAAACAAGTCTGTGTCCTGTGGTGTGCTCACTACACCACAGTAGTGTAAAGGATGTCACAATGTAGCAAGAGACCAATGTAGAAAGAGGATGTCACAATGTAGAAAGAGGACCAGCAACAAATAGTCAACTGTAGTCACCATGACAGAACCAAACATCTTCAGAATGTGTGATGGTTCCAACTTACTTTTTACTTAATCTTGTAACAACCATCAAATTCCTATCAACATTTTTGCAAATCTTATCAAAATAAATACATAAAAGGGAATGTTGCAGTTGTACAATTTCACCCATGATGACCTTAAAATTTCTGAAAGAGGATACAAATTTTGTAAATGAAAAAACAGAAGAGAGAAGATAATGACTTTCATTTCAAGTCCAGAATAAAAAAATAGCATCTACACAATTTTGAAGACACTCAACATTTCACAAAGAAAACAGACCAGATTAAGTTTTTGACCAAAAGTGAAACAACTAGAGAATAGCTTTAATTCTCTAACTTAAGCTCATTATCTTTGGCTGTATACAGATTTCTTGCAATTTACAGATAAACATTAGTTTCCACACAATTTGCCCCCTTTAAGCAATCAATCACCTCTAAACAATGCACGTGTCAGTGCATGTTTTCAATTAAATACAGTACTTTTTAGAATCTCAAAATAGACTTGTTAAAGAATTTAATTGATATGCACATCTTTACACAAGTCCTTCTCTTCCAAACTCCTTCTCCCACAGAGTCCAACCCTGAAATTTAAGTTTGGTGTAGCACATTTGGTGTTAATAAAATATCTCACTAATAATTGGCATTACAATTTGGCATGATAAAGTTTGGCAGTGAAAGAAAACCCCACGGGAAAACTGTTCCCACGGCTAACATTGAAACAGTGAGTGACGAACAAAATACATACACCATCAAACACAGCCAAATCATTATTTTATGGTTTTACATTTTTAACCCCCACCCCATCATTCCGACCCACTCTTTCCACCTGTTCTAAATTGCATACTGATATAACTTCACAACACCACTGAAGTCGTCCAAAGACTTAATAACTGGAAAATTGTCAAATTGGAATTTATCAATATCTTACATTTCTTCTTGTCTTAAACCTTTATCATTCTCTATGCAATTGGACTTAGCATTTGCATTTAATGACTTACTTTTACTGCAATGTGTATCAAACATACCTGTTTTAATTGATATATGATCGAAAGTAACCAAGCTTCATTCTCTCAAAGATAATTACAACTCACAAATAGTCAAAGGACTTTTGATAAAATGT
>KN889820.1:0-12796 GCA_000934455.1 Apostichopus parvimensis | reverse complement strand
TCTCACATGTTTTACTATACATATAGTCTAGCAGTATTTGTGGATGAGTTGGGCAGCTATTTCGATGAGTTCTATTTACACTGGCACATATGCAAACTATGTATCAAGATGCATGAAATACAACTATTGGGCATACTACATCTTACTAAAGGAACAATGTGTTAGGTGATGACAAGGTTGTTAGTTTAAATAACAGGAATTTAATAGTTTATAACTGGCAGGCTGCAATTGTCTTGGTAATTATATTCTTAATTCTGCATAGATATTGAACTTTGCAGTCTAAGTGTACTAAATTGTTTTTCAGATAAATGTTACTGTTATATATCTAGTGGATGATGCATGGCAGTGGGGGGGGGGGGGTGAATGTATGGATAAAAATCTCTTCAAATGAATCACTTTCTATATCTGTGATGTAGTTGCTGATTTCTTCTTCAAAAGGAAATACTATTTTTATACGTGGGTAAAGCCAGGGATGTCGAGAGCTAGGTTGGTCCCTCTAACCAATTTTGTCACCAGGCATATCCTTTCTGAAGTTTTAAATATGGTCCTTATGTGCATTATGAAGCATATTGTTCTTTATCCCATATTTCTAACTTTATTTATCCCTATTTATAACTGGCAGGCTGCAATTGTCTTGGTAATTATATTCTTAATTCTGCATAGATATTGAACTTTGTAGTCTAAGTGTACTAAATTGCTTTTCAGATAAATGTTACTGTTATATAGTGGATGCATGCATGGCAGTTGGGGGTGGGGGGGGGGGGGGGGGGGTGGGGGTGAATGTTTGGATAAAAATCTCTTCAAGAGAATCACTTTCTACATCTGTGATGTAGTTGCTGATTTCTTCTTCAAAAGAAGATAGTATTTTTATAGGTGGGTATAATAGCCAGGGATGTCGAGAGCTAGGTTGGTCCCGCTAGCCAATTTTGTCACAAGGCATCCTTTTCTGAAGTCTTAAATATGGTCCTTATGTGCATTATGAAGCATATTGTTCTTTATCCCATATTTCCCTGGACCCCTGATGTGACCCAGGGTCCAGGGACATCTTCCTCTTGGTCAAAGCCTGTGTGTAGCTGCATTTCAGGCGTTTTGTTTTGCACATTAATATAAAGGAATTCAAAGATAGTTTCAGTTGCCATTTCAGTTGATGCTAGTTTTTCATTGTGCACATTATGCATTTTACTGGCAGTATGACTTCTTGTAGATTTTATAGAGGCATACTTGTATGGCATATGGCATACTTGTATATGGCATACTTGTATGGCATATGGCATACTTGTATGGCATACTTGTATGGCATATGGCATACTTGTATGGCATACTTGAGAAATACTTGTATGATCAGATGAGGAATTTGTTTGATGTGTATAGCACTCTCTAGTGTTTATAACATTCTTGACTTGCTAAACTCCTCTGTCAGCGTGATATTCGAGCAGAAATTACCATATTAATGTAATAGATGCAGCTATCATAGCTAATACTCCTGTCCATCATCCTTAAAGGAAGGGAGAAACTGGTCAGTAAAAAGTTACCCATTAAATGGTTATTAATGCTCAATGTCCTGATACATATACTGCATTAACATTAACCGATTTGAATGAACATGCACAGAAAGTATTCCTTTTATTTTAATATGTTTTCTTAAGCCCAGTGTACTATATAAACAAAAATATATAAAAAATCAGCATAATTACATTCAAATGAGTTTTCACAATTCACATGATTTTATTTTGTTCACAAAAAGTTTTTTTTCCCCTTTTCTCTCTTTTTTCTTCTTTTCAATTTGGAACAGATCAACAAAGTGGTGAGAAGGTTGTAACTTTAGAAAATTTAGGTAAAGCCCCTCAAGGGACAGAGATGAGCCCGAGAAGTGGGCTATCGAGCAGCAACTCTCAGAACAATCTCATCATCCGAGCTACGGGTGAGATGATTATTGGTGTCAATGGAATCACCGCATCTTCCTCGGCGAACGGCAACCTCTTCATCGGCGCTCATGGGGACATGGCAATAAAAGTGACGAGCGGTGACGTGGATTCGGGTAACGAGAACAGCGCGCAGAGCGATTGCAATAACGGAGAAATCGAGTCCAGGAAGGACGTCCATGTGCAAATGACGAACGAGGACACGCTGGCGGTCGCTAACGGCAACGGGAAGAAGAAAGGGGCAGACGATAGCAGACAAAGAGACTCCATCGCCGAGGAAACGGTACATTTCATTTCCGTCATTTTGAGGGGGGTTTTAATTTCTATAGCCCGGGCGCTTTGATAATTAGAGCCAGTTTGAAGGCCTATAGACACGTTGATTAATTTTTATGTGGAAAACCATCAATTGCAAAATACTTATATCTGTGTGCACAATCACATTTCAATAGCTGCTTTTTTTTTTCCTTCTTTTTCTGAGTAATGTTCAATTAAACAAAGTAGGATTTGGTTGGAATGCCGAGATTACCCCGCCATTCATGAACTTAAAATATTCGCAGGTTTAGACTAATGACAATATACAAAAATAGCCTGATAATTTATACTAAGCTTAAAGTAGTTTCTTGAGTTAATCTTGATGAATTTGGTAAATTCGTTCTAATACTTACATCTCATAAACCTGTAGTTTATTTTGCTTGACTAGTCATTCTGATTTTCAAAAAATGAGTTAAAATTTAGAAGTCAAAGATTTTCAAGTTTTCCAGTTTGGGGTTTTTGCATGCTAGTGAAATTATTATGAACAAATGTTCCGAATCAAATCAAACTTACCGATCGATTGCTAGCGTGGCTCACTTGGCGGCAAATTTGAGGCGGATATATGAGTTTGAAAGATTGCGACCTCATGCAGTTTGGGTATAAATACCTGCTGTTTGACCAAATGTTAAAGTTGCTATGATTCAATTCACTGACATGGCATAACTCTTCATTTCAATGTTCATGAAACAAATGTTACTTTGCTCTAATGTTCTGTGACTTACAACAGATTAAAGGCAACCTGTAGACATAGGCGTAGGAGACCAATTTGATTTGGGGGGCTCTGACGACTTGCCCGAAAGTAAAACCAAAATTTTTCGCGCGCTCTGCGCTCGTTCAACATCTTAATGTGCATATCAAATAGGCTTTCATCTGCCAATAACATGCAATCATTTGCCATTTTATTACCCTTCCATATTGGTTATAATTATGGGGCAAGTCGGTACAATAATAATGATAATAATAATGTAAGTTTAACCATTGAAAAACACATTGCAAATCATATTTCTTTCAGTAGGTGCCCGAAAAATTCTCATCATATTGCCCGAATTTTTTCAAAAATATTTGGTTGGGGGGGCTGCAACCCCCCAGCCCCCCTGCCTCCAACGTCTATGCCTGTAGACCAGCATAGCATTACACACATAGTGTCTTGGATTATCGTAGTTTCATACAAGTATCGTATCTCACAAAACGTTGTACTTTTTGTTCGATAGGAGGAGATGGAGATGGAAGAGCCGTTGGACATTGGTTTTCCAAAGGGTACCAGGAAAAGAGTCACATACATTTTACTCATACCACTAGTGTTCCCTCTATGGTTCACACTTCCAGACGTACGGAGACCGGTGAGTTAGTTTTGTCTTTTCTCAAGGGAGGACAGGAGCCTTCTCAGCATCGGTCTTTTGTTTTGTGTGTGTGTGCGTGTGTCTGTATGTGTCTAGAGCAGGAGTGTGTTTTACATGAGTGGACAGTTAATTAGTCTAGGAGATGGTATTTTGCTCCACATATGGAGTAGCGTATGTGTTTGTCTCCATGATAAGTAACTACGGGACGGTATGTCTCTGTATAAGAGAGGACAGTATCAAGTATGTTGCTAGAAATATGTTCTAGGTATCTGTCTCCATGAGAGGATAGTACAGTATCTCGGGGACGGTATATCTCTGTATAAGAGAGGACAGTATCGAGTATGTTGCTAGAAATATGTTCTAGGTATCTGTCTCCATGAGAGGATAGTACAGTATCTCGGGGACGGTATGTCTCTGTATAAGAGGGGACAGTATCGAGTATGATGCTAGAAGTATGTTCTAGGTATCTCCATGAGAGAATAGTATCTCGGGGACGGTATGTCTCAGTATATGAAGGATAGTACCTAGGTCCACATTTCGCAAGTTATGAGTCGCAAACAATTTTGGGCAGGTTTTTCTAGATGTCAGAAATTGACTTTCTACAGCTCTCAGAGGTTGCTCGCGTAAATGGATTAAGTTATTTGGTAATTAAGTTGTGGCTCAGTCCTCTAGGAAGATTCTGGGTTATGGGACTAAAAATGTTGGCCACTGATCTAGCTAGTGACACAGTTAACTTACAGAAATGTAGAAGGTATTTGTAATCATGAGAGTATTATATGTAAAGCCTTAAAGGGTGTGAAGACTTGCGCAAAAAGAAATGTCTAATGCCGGAAATCTGACCTAGTTTCGAATGAGGTGTAACAGAAATGTTAGACATCACCATCGATCCCAGCAAATACACACAGCTTGCTGACTGTCGGTAATTAAACACTAGTGTACAGGTCAATACCCACAGCACAGTGTATAGACGATACAGCGATGGACATCTCAGGTCCAGCTAAAGATAACAAGGTATCACGTTTCATTACTGTACTGTCTGCATATTGTAGCGACACGAACAAAACGTCACTTGAAAGCAACAGAAAGTTAACTTTTTCAGATGGCCGCACACGGTTTGGGGGGAGTCTTCAATGCCTTTAATCACAATTGAGAATGCAAGATGGATCTTATTTTGCCACCAAGAAGATAATTAAGCCAACTCATGATGCATCCACATATGAGAATGTGTGGTGGATCAATGTTAAAGAAAGAACATTATACAAGAGGGAAAAGGTTATGATGATTGTTTACAATTAATAAGTCATAGTACTTCAGTGCACCCACCTTTGCTCTTGTTCCACATAGTGTTTATGTGACCATTCAGGCTACAATCTTGATTGCATTTGCTGGTTCATCCTGGTAAGGGAGACCATGCTTGGAGGATCTTATCCTGAGGGCAATCACACTCACACCATCACCCTGGAGGTATCAGATCCCCTTTGCTTTCTGAAATGTGACGGGGCGAAAGGGACGGTATGACTCTATATGTTAGAGAATAGCATCTAGGCTACAGTATCTTAAAATACGTATGTACTAGGTATTGAGAGAATAGTATTTAGGCTACAGTATCTTAAAATACGTATGTACTAGGTATTGAGAGAATAGAATTTAGGCAACAGTATCTTAATAAATATATGTATAAGGTGTTGAGAGAATAGCATCTAGGCTACAGTTTCATAATATACATATGTACTAGGTATTGGTCTTCATAAGAGGATGGTTCTCAGGGGACGGTATTTCCTAAGTATTTGGGAATACAATCTGGCAAACAGTATCTAATGCATATAATAGGTATTGCCCCATGGGAGTGTTTTCTTCAGGGAACAGTATGAATTTATCTACTAGAGAAACCTACTGTAGGAAACCATATGTTTATGTACTGGTATTGTCTCCATGAGAGTGTTGTCTTCAGGGAACAGTATGAATTAATCTACCAGAGAAACCTACTGTAGGAAACCATATGTTAATGTAAGGTATTGTCTCCATGAGAGTGTTGTCTTCAGGGGACAGTATGAATTATCTACTAAAGAAACCTACTGTAGGAAACCATATGTTTACATGTAAGGTATTGCCTCAATGAAAGTGTTGTCTTCAGGGGACAGTATGAATTAATCTACCAGAGAAACCTACTGTAGGAAACCATATGTTAATGTAAGGTATTGCCTCCATGAGAGTGTTGTCTTCAGGGGACAGTATGAATTATCTACTAAAGAAACCTAGTGTAGGAAACCATATGTTTACATGTAAGGTGTTGCCTCAATGAAAGTGTTGTCTTCAGGGGACAGTATGAATTAATCTACCAGAGAAACCTACTGTAGGATAACCATATGTTAATGTAAGGTATTGTCTCCATGAGAGTGTTGTCTTCAGGGGACAGTATGTATTTATGTCTTAGAGAAATTTACTTTATGAGACATTATATGTTAATGTGAAAATGTACTGGGTATTGTCTCCATGAGAGTGTTGTCTTCAGGGGAAGGAATGTATTAGAGAAACCTGCTGTAGGAGACAATGATACATTTAATGTAATATGTACTGGGTATTTGTCTTTATAAGAGAATAGTATCTAAGGGGACAGTATGTCTGTATATATATATAGGGATGAAATCTAGGAGACATCAACTAATTGCCAATGTCTAGTAGGATTTGTTTCCTTTAAAGGACTGTATCTAAGGGACAGTATGTCACTGTATATGAAGATACTATCTGAGATACAGTGTATTTTACTACCAATATGCAGTACATAGGCTTCTATTTGTGTCCATGATATATATAGTATCTAAGGGCCTATGCCTTTACATCGGGTATGTACTATGTAGCAGACACTATGTCCCAACTACTTCTACTAGATTTGAGTGATCTAACGGCTGGATTAACAATAACATTTATATGCCAACTGTTCTGCAATTCACATACCCAGCTCTCACATCGACTCATGCTTTTATAAGATCACAGTGCTTTGTGGGGTGTATGTGTTTTTATTGTGAGATGAATGTTCAGTCTTGTAAAACATTCCCTGTTTTTTTTTTGGTCTTCATAAACAGTTAGTCATGCTGAATATCTACCACTGAACACATACATGTATGTGTATGTTAAGGTACAGACGTGATGACTGAAATTCAAAGTCACCATAGTAACTGAACATGTAAAAAACATGTTAGTAAATTAAATATTAAAACAGGCATTGTTTGAAAGAGCAATGAATAAAATTCCTCCAGGGTTGAAAACTCTTTGAGGATTGCCTTAAATTTAGTAACTATTCAGTGTGAAAGAGCTTGTGTTACTATGGTAACTAATGGCCCTACATACAATAGACAATACAATATGTATGGTCGTCAGTTTACATAGTATCAATTACCCCTGCACATGAAAGATATTTGTCTATAAAAGTTACAGTTTCAAGGTCTTATGGATGCATTACAAATTGGAATGCAATGCAATCCTCCAGAATGAGTTACATGTATGAACGGGAAATATTGGAAGGAAGAAATGAACAGTAATATCTATACATGTTTAGTTTTCAAATAGATGGATTGTTTTCATTATCTTGCAAAACTGTCTTATGCAGAAAATAGGGCATTAGATCCACTGAGTGGTAATATCAACAGCTAGTCAGATAGTTTTTGTCTCCCTTTCTGTAAATTTGAACTTCAATTTTGTTTTTTATTCCCAGTATAATATATTCAGATACATATTTATTCAAACAAAAAGTATGCAAAAGCATGACAAATTAAAATTTCATATCAAGGAAGTAAAGTGGATCAAAAGTTCAAATCTTACAAGGTTTATCTTTCCCAATAGATTTTTTCTGTCCCATCTCTAATCTGTAGATGTCTGCTTGATTAAACATAGCCCAGGCTAAATCTGTTATTCAGTAAGATAAGTAAGTACTCTTCTAACTAATGAAGCAAAAATCACAAATCTGTAACTGTATCATCCCACTTACCAGCTATACTTCTACACTGCATTGTCTATCATAGCCAGTCTAAGATAAATCAACAATCAGTGAAATCAACACTGATAGGGAAGTGAGCCAGATTAATTGCATTATTTCAGAGAGAATGATCGCTTAGTTCTGCAGAATTGGGCAATCTTGCAGGTTTCTGGACCAGGTTTCTATATTAGGAGACTTTCACCTTAATGTGTACACTTGAAATAAATTGAATAGGTTGATTTTAGTTGGAAAGAGTTAGGCTATCTGATACATATCTACATGGTCTACTTCTCAGATTGTTGTTAGTGAAACCCTTGAAATTGCATGCATTAGAATTGACTTGGTTTACTAGGATATCAGTATCCAGTCTCACACTATTTGTACAGTAATTAAAAAAAAGTTCTTACACAACACACAGAATCAGTATCTTTGTTAGCTTGGGATATTACCTGGACTGTCCTTCAGAGAGGAAGAGCATAGACAACATTCAGAATCAGTATCTCTGTTAGCTCAAGATATTACCTGGACTGTCCTTCAGAGAGGAAGAGCATAGACAACATACAGAATCAGTATCTCTGTTAGCTCAAGATATTACTTGGACTGTCCTTCAGAATGGAAGAGCACACACAACATACAGAATCAGTATCTCTGTTAGCTCAAGATATTACCTGGACTGTCCTTCAGAATGGAAGAGCACACACAACATACAGAATCAGTATCTCTGTTAGCTCAAGATATTACTTGGACTGTCCTTCAGAAAGCTGAGCTGCTGATTGGTGTTTTTCAATCTCTGGTGGCAGGGGTTTCGATGAGGTACTCTGGGAGTCAAGGTTGGGTTCAGGTACTTTCTACTGGTACTGTCTCTGACGAGAGACTTGTCGGTTTCAACTGCGTTTGTGAGGTACCATACTTCATTTCATAAACATTTAGACAACCTTTATAGCGTGCACAGTTTAAGGCATATTCTTTAGTTCCTAAATTTCCAAGAATTGTTGGAATTACACAAAACGAGACCATTTTGTACACCCACACACGCCCTCTAGCTTTCGGTACGATCAGCTACATCAGGGAGAAGAGAGTGAACGGTAAAGATATGTTAATATCAGCAGGGAAGGAAGATTAAGGGAGGCAAAGCTAATGAAGCCCGATGAGGTCGGACTGCCTGATTAACAGTGTCCATATAAACATGACCTACTTCAGACATAAAGTGGCTGTTGACATCAGCTGACTTTCATTTCTATCCCTAATCCAGCTACTTATCCTCCAGATTTCCCTCAAATTAGGTCAATCCCCCGGAGAATTTAATCGGGTTAAATTAAATTTCGACTGAAAGGATCGGGCGGGTTTGTTTCGCGAGGCGGTTTTATAATCCAGTTGATGATGTTGAGCAATTCTGTCAGATGCCCCGTATAGCTCACCTTTAGCTGATCCAGAACTCTACGCACCGCGAGACTGAGATGATTCTGTTAGCTGCTCAGGCTGCTGCTGTCGCCGAAGTCTAGCGTTCTATGCCATCTAACTCACCCAGGTGGAATTTGATCAGTTTTAATACTGATGTACGGTACGACTTCTTCGGATTAGCGAGTCCAGTAAAACCACTAGCTAGTATGCAGTGTGCGTACTGGGAAGAGAAATGACATTGAACTGCCGATGAATCTGTGTCTCATCCAGGTTGTCAGTTATTCTGAAAAATAGAGAATTATATGTCAGAATTATAGCAAAATGGTACCAAACTGTAGAGAACTTATTGCATATATAGTAATGGAATTGTGAGAGCTGTTCCCCCCTCCTCCCCTCCTCCCCCAGTAGAACAGTAGCAGCTATATTAGTTGAATTTCTGGCATGCCATATATGCTATATAATATTTACTTCTATTATGATTGCAATAGCCTCACTGACAAAGCCATCATTTAGCACTCTCTCTGGAATGATTACATCTAGTTTTTCTGACAAGTTTGCTTTTAACAGGTTTTCTGCCCGACTGTCGATTGACATCTGAGCTGTGAAACCGTTAAAATTTTGCACATGCATTAATTACAGTGAAGGCTGAGATGGCAACTGCTTGGAGGCAGCTACTTGCATTCACTAATGTACCGATCTTTTACAAACCTACTGTAGTGTGTACTGCAAATAAGATTGAAATGTATCATCACACTATTTTCACCAAAGGAATGTTTATTAGCATGTAATTAATGATGCCTTTGAAGTTTAAAATTGTGAAAAGTTTTAACAATAAATTAATTAATTTTTCATCAAAACATTATAGGCTGGTGTTAATGGAATGCCAGCTGAACATTTCAACATTTTTGTTGAGTTTTACTCACTATTGTTTTTGCTAGAGCTTGTCCAGGGTAATTAAGCCTGATAAAGATGCTCAAATGATAGTCATAAATGGTTGTCAGCTCAGAATGCTTTCAAAACAAATTGCAATTGTCATGATATTTCATAATTTCATAATCTCTAAACGTTCATCAATGGAATAATAAGTTTTTAGATACCTGTGACCCATTTCCTTGAGTTTGAATCAATCAAAAACTTTAATAGTAATTTAAAAAAACAATTAGCTGCTATTTAAAATCAACCATGGCACTCCTTTAATGCTCTTTCAAAAGATGGCACTGTTATGTTAGGTCCTAATGCAAGTGATCAATATGCTACTGCTTCAGATCTATGAATCAATAACAATGGAAAAATGTTTGGGAAAAAATAAGGAATAATGTTTCATGTACTAAATGATAAAAATAATACTTGTGATAGTGTCCATCTGCTTTACAAAATGTCATGGTAAAATATTGGAATTTTCCTTCAGTCTAACATTTAGTGCATGCATGCATTACATTTTCATGTGTGTGTTCCAAACTAGTCAACAGGCAAATATGCATCATTTAATATCCCAGTTCTTAATTTAGTTTCTCAATAAAGTGAAATGTATGTTTCCCTCCTCACCCCCCCCCCCCCATTATATGCCAAAAACAAAGAAAAAATAGCTTCACAGGAAATTAGCTTTTTAACCATCCGAGCATCGAGAAAAGATAACACCCATATTTAAAAAAAGGTTTTCCCCCTAAAATAATCGAGTGTGAGTTAAAAAGAATTCATGAAAAGAAACTGAAGTTATATCCGTTCTGGTTTCTTCATATTCTGCTGTGGACTGACGAGAGGTTTTTACTTCTGCAGTGATGCATACTTTAATGTAAGACTCATGCAATTCCTGATCCCTCTCTGTGAGCTGAAGAGTCAGTTTTGTGATTCTTTTCATTAATTCAAAGTGACTCTTCGGCTACATCTTTCGCATTACATCTTGCTTGTCATGTAATCCAAGAAATGCTCAGGGGAATATACCGTGAGAAGCGAAAGAGTAAAACAAGAATAAATAAATCAATAAAAAAAATTAAGAAGTTGAACAATGACAACAAACAACTTGCGTCTGCATGCATATATTGAGGCTTAAAAACCCAAGTCAAATATATTATGATGTTTTTGTCATGTTTGTAATTCGTGGTTTCTGAGAGGAGTGTTAAGGATGGAAATAAAAATATGCTGTATGGGCGATTATAGACTACATTGATGCAATCCACAGATGGCAGGACATGTATGTATGTGTGTATGTATTTTAGATCCTCCTGCATGCAAGCAGGAACTCGCGAAGAAGCCTCATTGGCTTATCAAAGCCTCAAGCTGACCGAAGTCAGTCTCTTAGATTCATATTTAACGTCCATGATTATCAATTGTTCACAACTCTGTAACTAGGGGACATACATTAATCTTGGAGTGACTCGAACCGGGGACCTTATGATTGGAAGGCACCGGCATTAACCACTAGCTAGCACTCCTAAAATGTTCATGTTCAAACTTGGGAAGTAGCGTTTCTTGTTCTGTTGCTGAAAATCTCATTAAATATCGAGGAGTACCTCTGATGGGTCGTTAACAAATCCAATAGTCATTTATAGACTGCAGACTTGCAAAACAGGAAAAAAATATCACTTCTGCAATCTGAAATTTCTCTTATCTAACTATGAAATGTAATTACGCATGCCAACAATTTCCAGGAATGAGAGGACGTGCTTGAAATTGCTGTAGATCTGACTGGAGCAAATGCAAAAGAATGATGAGTATTGCATTAACAGTTTGCATATTCTACAAATTTAACATGAAACACATCAGCCTCAGCTGTAGTTATGTTGTTGTACATGCAAGCTTTATTAATGTTCAGCTTGAATGAGAGGACATGCTTGAAATTGCTGTAGATCTGACTGGATAAAATGCAAAATAATGATGAGTACATTTTCATTAACAGTTTGCATAGTCAACAAATTTAACATGAAACACATGAGTCTTTGTGTAATTCCTTGATGCAGTCTCTCAGTGCACTGATGCACAGTCCTCCGTCAGAAGTGCATTGATGCAATCTTTATGTAGTGCCTTAATTCATGCAGTTTCTCAGTAGTGCTTTGATGCACAGTCCCTCAGTAGTGCTTTGATACATAGTCCCTCAGTGCATTGATGCACAGTCCCTCAGTAGTGTGGCCATAGTGCAGTTTCTGTGTAATGTCTTGATGCATGAGTCTCCCTGTAATTCTTTGATGCAGCATTTCAGTGTATTGATGCACAGTCCCCCACCCCCTCCCTCCTCAGTAGTGCGTTGATGCAGTTTCTCTGTAGTGCCTTAATTCACGCAGTTTTATTTGTAGTGCCTTGATGCAGTCCCTCAGTGCTTTGATGTGCCATCCCAAAACAGTGCCTTGATGTATTCAGTGAATTGCCTATTTTTGCAATCTTCAGAAGTGCCTCGATGCAGTCTAAAGCTCTGTGCCGTGCCCTTATATAGTCTCTGTGTCTTAATATGGTCTCCTTTTCTGATCAACATTTTGCTAACATTAATACAGCTGTGTAAGATATCTGCAGAGTGCAGTGCGTCAATACAAAATTCATGTACAGTAAGTGATACTTGCAATGTCCCTTGAACTGTGTGATTAATTCCAAGCTATATCAAAATTTCAATTCTTTTGGTGAACAATTTTTTGTTTTGTATTTTCAAATTTGGATAGATAATTCACAGCACGTACTCCCTCACCTCATATAACCTATGCATTACCGTATTAACCTCGCTCTAGCATCTGGCAATTGTCTGTATGTATGTATGGCCATCTCCCTTCCGTAATTGCCAGCCTTTTGCGCAAGTATCGCTCTCTCTTTGCTCTTACTAAAGCTTAAGATTTTCAATCACTTCGTATATTATTATCGTTGTT
>KN889819.1:49600-68982 GCA_000934455.1 Apostichopus parvimensis | reverse complement strand
TTTTTTCTGATTTTGTGTTGAAAGTCTTAGCGATAAGAAATGCTAAATAAAGCTGTATTGACTTCATTCCAATCTTACCGGCATTCTCTTTCTAGAATCATGCACTTTCCCCATCTACCTAACCTGATACCCACTGACCCACTTCCGGGTCATAATCACCCACTTCCTCTTCCTAACAATAATTGAAAGGATTATTTTCTGCTATACAAAATCTTTGTAGAACTTAAAAAAAGGACCGATCATGCGCATTAGGAACCAGAGCCGTATATACGGCTCTGTTAGGAACGGTATGACATCGCCCTCTGCCAAAAACGGCAAAGATCCCTGTTTGCAGTAATTAATGCGTTAAAACAATCAACAAGTTCTGCCAATGGGTTATCACAGCTAAATCAACATATGCATTAATATGCATACATGACCTCCTTTTTTTTCTACCTCTTTTCGGGTTTTTTAACGAAGGTTTGATTTATTTTGTCCTTTAAAACCTCTTGAAATAATTTTAATTCTATCACTTAGCTTTCAATTTGTTAGGTTACAAAGTGCTCCGTTCATGTGCTGTCCACTCGGTGAGTATAAATATAAACTGAACCGTCGTCCAATTCAACAGTGTCAACGAGGGTTGTGTTATTTTGTTTATAGCTTGACCAAGGATAACTCAATTACAATCTGAAGTAAGTAAATAGCTTGGAAAAATACCTCATATGTGTTGACGTCACTGAACTATACAGTACCAAATTAGTGACAAATATCACGTTTTAACAAAATATCACTAGCTATCATTGAATAAAGGCCTATCAAGGAAATGGAATGCAGAATAACAAAATAAACCCTAAAATCAGAAATTATTAATTGGGAGAAAAGCAAAGGAGACAAACTTTATCAACGGGTATAGATGGCACATGCAATATTTCTTCGGAAATGAATGTCATGTTATGAATTAATTACATTACTTGTTGTTATTTATGTTGTCTATGGCATTTTTCGTCTTCTGCTTCGAGGAGTTGGGTGTGGGACTCCCTGTTTAAAGGTTATAATCAATTTTGATATGCCGATGATTAGTCAGTTAAAGTGGGCTTAACTAACTACTTATGTCAATGGTGTAACAACTCAATAGAATAACATAAGACTTTTATGTCTACCCTCATATTATAATTAAGTTTTCGCCTTAAAATAATCCTGTAATTAGAATCTTCAGAACCATCGTACTTGTTAAGGATATAGAAGAATATGTCAACTATTGAAGATTTGGGCGACTACAATACTGTAAGCAGCCTAATTTCAAATTAGGAGTGCAAGCATAACAAGCACTAACGACTTAAAAGCAATGCGACATTCAAGAAGAAAATTTGAAATTTCGACATGCAACTTTTCAACTTTAACAACTTAAATTAGGTAAAACGTCAAAATAAGTTGAGAAATGTTACAGTTACGAAAAAAATAGAAAACTGGACATGGTTGATTACAATCAAGATCTGAGTCATTTAAGGAATTATTACACCCAATCAGGACCGTTGCGATGACAACGCTTTAAAACAATTTTGGGGAATTTAAGGTAATCCATATAATTGTAACTAAACAACATGAAAACACAATCAATGTATCTCTGGAATATATATATCAGACACGATCAAGCTCAATCAAGACCGTTGCCATGGCAACACTAGGCTGACTGAATTTGAGTTTTAAATGTCATATTTATGTAACTAAAAAACATAGAACTTAAGGCCCATCAGCTCCACCATCCCCCAACACATGTGATTCTGCAGAAATAAAATATCTTGGATTTACAGGATCCTGATAATAGAACATAAACACAGAAACTTGAACATTTTTCAAGATCCTGTAACATAGGATGACAACATGTGATCACGCGGGCTTACGAGAAGATGGCTTCCGCGAATATAAGTATATGTTGCTGAAATATTACCTTTTAAGATTCTCCAATTGACGCAGCCAATAGTTGTCCATGTATTAAACTGAGATGTGATCCATTTTATTATATACGTGTCATATGCAAGGTTACATAATATTGCTTCCCGGCGAAGAAGGATACTCAGGGCTAGATAGTTTAGTTTGCACAGTAAAAGGTGTCACCAGTTGTATGAAACATAGGTAAACGGAAGTCACTTCGCTAACAACAAAGTATTACGTTTCCTGAGAAAGGCCTACATGTTTCAGCACTACGATATTTAACATACCCACTATGTGGGAGAAAATTCTTTCCGTGACTCGGAGTTGAGTAATTTGCATTTAAATAGAATCGGTATGTGAAATCCCATTGTATTGTATGATGTTATTAAGGATGGTCTAGTGGTCGAACGTATTGTAGACGTTCATAGACGTTCCATCGCGTATTGTACCTTATGACTAAGGTCAGTTGATCACGTGGTACTCCTTCACACGAAATACGAGATTGATCCAAGCTTTTCTTCTTGAGATATCGTGTTTACAATGTTTCCACAATTTGACCCCTGGTGCCCCAATGACCATTGATCTCCGCCAAAAACAAGAGGATCTTTCTCCTACATGTGGTTCTCCCACACACGAAACATGAGATCGGTCCAAGCGTCCCTCTTGAGATATTGTGTTTACATCGTTTCACAATTGTCCCCTTGTGACCCCAAATGACCTTTGACCTCCACCAAAAGCAATAGGCTTCTACTTAATGTGGTATTCCTTCACACGAAATACGAGATTGATCCAAGCTTTCCTTCTTGAGATATCGTGCTTACAATGTTTTCTCAATCTGACCCCTGGTGCCCCAAATGACCATTGACCTCTAAAAACAAGAGGCTTCTTCTACTTAATGTGGTACACCTACTCACCAAATATGAGATTTGTCCAACCTTCTTGAGATATTTTGTTTACGAGCAAGGCGTCACACTCACACACGCCAAGCATTTCCTCTAAACTTGGTCCCCAACTTAGTGTCACAATGCCCCCTCCCCTCCCAGCAGGTACTCATGGGTAAGAGAGGGGGGGGGAGAGGAGGAAAATCCAATAAAAAACATGACAAAGACCGATAAGAAAGATCGTCACAGTAATTCATACGTCATAACGATGATTTATATTGGTTGGTAGTATCATACGGTAGTCTTGGTAATTGGAATAAATTGTTGAAGCATATGTTAACCTACACATGTCTTTAATTGAAGTAAAAAAACTAGTCATTCAGTATCAGAAACCGAAGGAATATGTCAAAGATGACGTAAACAAATAAACCTATTACACAATAAACTGACCCTTTACGGTGCCGTAATCTTTTAAATTGAAAGCAAATCCGCCCGCACTTGGTTTGCCTTGTTTGTTACTTAATATCCCAGTCGGTAATTTCTCATGGGAGCGCCATGTTCAAATTTAAGTAACAATTGAAAATCTCTCGTAATTTTCCTGGAGATGGGAAACGACGGACGAAAAAAATTCTCTCATCATCCCGTAAATCTCTTCCAATCAATTTGATAATGAATACCAATGGGATATAGATAGTTGGATATAACGATATTGTACTGTACATTGTATTGTAAATATCACCAGTTTGTGCTCTATTTTATTTTTTTTTTTGGACAGAAAAGTGACAAAATAAAGAAAATCCACTGTCAAGCAATGGAACTTTTAATAAGAGATGGATTGGACGCTACCGATTGAAAAGTGTTTTTTCACGCTGCTGGAAACCTGGATGAACTGACCGAAACAGTAAGCGAATATATTAATTTATGCGTTGACCTTACAATCCCAACCAAGCAGATCAAAGTATTTCCCAACAATATGCCTTGGATTACGAAACGCTCGGGGTAAAAATCGACGTCATCAACAAGATGAAAGGGAGTTTTGGCAACGGAGGGGGTGGGGTGGGGGGTGGGGTCGAGAGGGATTCAAACAAGTACAGTCTGAACTCAAAAGAGTCATCCGAGTGGAGGAAGCATCATCATATACAGGAATAAAGTTGATGGATATTTCACTGGAAATAATACGAAACGAGTCTGGGAAGTCTTGCGTTTGATGGGTCATTGCATTAATTAATCTAAATCTTGCCAATTACCCAAATATATGTGCAAACAACGATACTAATTTGCAACGGCTGTTTTCAAAGTCTGATTGTGACGTCACGATTACTGAAAGGAGAGGTTCGTCGCCATTTACTCTAGGCTTCACTCATCAAAGGCTGCTGGACCAGATAAGCTTGAACCTCGTGTTTTTAAATGCAATGTGCAATTCAATTAGCAAATATTTGAACGCTCATTTTCAATCAGTCTATTACAACTCGAACTATCCATAATCTATGCGTAATCAGCTTGGAAAGGTTATATTCTCATTTAGAACATTCTTGCGGAGGAAATCATATGCTCATGTCATTTTGTTTTTCGATTTTCAAAACCAACTGGCACCGAAATGCTCTTATCCCCGTGCAAATACACATATTTCCATTTTTATAGCTTTTTTATTATCTTATAAATTGCTCACTTACCCCCGTACTCACTTATTTACTTAATTATTTTTATATTTCCTCCTAATTTTAAAGGTGACTGCTTGATTTAGTATGTTGTTCCATCTGAATTTGTACACAGCCCCACTCCTTGGTTAAGGCTTGCCAAATGTTTCCTGCGCTTTCATGTAATCAAGTGCTATTTAAGCACATTTGACATCTTAAAATTTGTGGTCTTTTACGTTGGTATGTGAAATGAAACTTGAATTTTATATTGTAGTCCCTATTTTTTTTCCTGAATTTTGAAGAACCACTCCTATATTGAACACATACAACATCGACCGATTACAGTGTGTTGAGTACTGGGCTTTGTGTCAGTTGAACTTTGTTACATTTTACTAGTTAATTCAAAGTATTTCTATTACATCAAATCATGAACTTAATCCTATTTTTCTGTGGAAGGTTTCCCCGTTGAAAGAAATTCATTCCTTTTAGAATATGCAAGTTTTTCGTACCTCCATTAACATACATAGTATATTTCTCATCCTGGTACCTCATGTTGTTTGTGTACATTGAAACGTGATTACCGTTGACCAGAGGAGGCACTGTGGTAAGCGTTTTCCTACTGATAGTTGCCCACTTCAAAGTAAATGGATATTTAACTTTTTTATTTTTAACAGAGATGTTTGTGATGAAGAAGTCCAACAAACTAGAATACATGCCTATGAAAGCAGTGTTGAAAATATCACTCATTAATGATTTCAAAGGGATTGTCTATTAAAAGATATATTAATCTTCAGACTTAAGTTACTCAATACCATTTGTCCTTGTAATAAATGAAATGCATTGTATATAAACAAGCCATTAGAAACCAAACATGTTTTAATGTGTTTACTTTGTGTTCTGTTCCTAATAGTGACCTAATGGTCTGTGTGTTAAACTAAGTGATTCAGCCAATTACTTTAAATGCCATTTGCTAAAAATTATGGCATATAAAAAACCTTGAATGGTAGCAGAAGCTTTTATCGGTATAAAACAGATCAAATCTATTTTGGTATCTTAAAATCTCCATTTGCGCTACTAAATGTTTTTGTTAATTTTCTTGAATAAAAATACTGTTCGATAAGGATATCTCAAATTGATTTAGTGCATTGGCCTAACAAGACAAGGTCATTTCAAAATTCAAATAATATAAAAAAGAGAGAAATAATCTTTGTTCTAAATTCGCGATTTGCTTTTTGTTGGCATTTAAATGATATTATTATAAAAAAAGACACTGTATGATGATGATTTCTTATACAATGAAATTAAACCACTCTATAAGTTATTGTCAAATTAATTTCACGAGTAGCGAAGCGTGTAGCGAGAATTTGATCTCTTGCACTTTTATTTGTAAAAACTTAATAAATTGCCCGGAAACTATAGGGCGATCCAAATGGTATCCGCCTGGCATTTAAACTATCAACTTTTTTGTTGCTAATTTGTTCGTGTTATTGTGTCAGTTATTATCTCTCATATTTGTTTTCCCTTCCTCAAACCAATAATATTCATAATAATAGTATTCGTTGACTGGAAGTAGTAGAGAACAATCACAGATTACATTAAAACAGTGTATTATGTATACACTCACCATCCTCATACATAATACATCGCTACTTCCCGTAAACTATACACTAAACCAATCAGATGGTTACTGATTAAATTGAACACAACCAACATATTTATTATACAGTATATTAATTGATTATTATCTTTCACGTCAAGGAGTCCGTTCCATTTTATGTAAAATAAAACAAAAATTATAACTTCAAAAACTTGTGTTTTGTGGCTATTTTCCTCGTTTCTAATACTTTGATGCATTATTTATATCATTATAGGCTCATAATTATTTTTGGCAATAAAAATTCAGGTTTAACAATAAAACTATGCCACAATTCCATCCTGAATTAATTTTCAAATTTATAAACAGTAT
Organism: Apostichopus parvimensis; assembly: GCA_000934455.1. Lineage (NCBI taxonomy): Eukaryota > Metazoa > Echinodermata > Holothuroidea > Aspidochirotida > Stichopodidae > Apostichopus > Apostichopus parvimensis. Next base: position 62,587 of record KN889819.1, on the reverse strand, counting down.
ACAAATTATCTTTTAACCATTCTTTCTGTTTTAACTATAGCCTAACAAATAAGGGTCAGTTTTCGATGTACCACTACCTTTTGCTTAGGATTATATACTTTGAATTTTATCGTCATCCTTGATCGATCACAAGGCCGATTTCAATATACACAAGAGGTCAATGTATCGTTAATGACCGAGAAACGATACGCATCATAAAGTAGGTCTGTTTTTGATCTGAATAATGGTTTAAAAAAAAAGTAGGTTCAAAGCGCCGATTTTGACAATTCCCATGACAGAAATTTCTCATTATTGAAATCACTGAAATTGCTTTGAACACCTATCATATCAGCGTGTGATGTCACTAGGTCGAGTCCTCCCAGCGTAATAAGTATGAGAGAAAGATAGTCTTGTCGATCCAAAATATAACAATATATCTTTGAAAGTGTGGGATACAAAACAATGTACCAGTTAAACGTATCTAGACGCTGGTACTCTCTGATACCGATCATACAGACCCACGCAGATCTCACAGTTACATTGATGGGTGTCCAATTTTGTGTGCAGTTTAGACGACTTCGTCAAAGTAACAAGTTTTCAAAGAAAGCTTTTAGATTACAACTAGACACTCTTGTTAAGATGTAAATTGATCATCTATTATATACACGCAGTGGAAAGACATTCATGATACAAGTGTGATTCTTGACGTACAACTTTAGCCTTTTTTTATAAAGAAGGAGTTCCTACCAATGCCACTCAAAGTCCGGTACGTTTCACTTGTATTCCTTATCGAAGAACATTTCTCTTAAATCGGAAAGATTTCTTTCTACCATACCATACCTTACCTCATCTCCTCTAAGTATTATCAATTGACCTTTTTATTTTATTTTATTTTTTTCAATTGAAGTTGTTTCAAATATATGATGGCAGTATTTAAATACATCTGCCGTAGATGTAAACTATGCATATTTATAAGCAAACCGTTAAGACGTTTACCTAATATGATTGGTACGTCGATACTTAACTCAGTGTAACTCCTCCTACAATCTCACAAATGCTCGTATTCTTCGTTTTCACCGCCAACGAGTATTCCTTTTCAATTTGAATCTGTGTGAGAAGGACGAATTGAATTCCAAGAACCACTTCAACCAATATTGAACTTCAAGAAGAGGTCTTGAACGATTCTTGATATTTTGCTCCATGATCACTTAAACGAAGTGATTGTTCATTTCCACGGTATTGTTTATTGTAACAGTTGTGTGACGATCATTTGTGTAACTTCTTTCATACATATAAACCTTCCCTTCCCAAAAGAACCCGGAAGCAAGGTAATTTTTTTGATTATCTGCTTTATCCAAGTTTCTATCTCGATATGGAAGGTGATATCGTTTGTACAGGGTATGTTTACGACGTACGCAATGCGTCTTCTATGTTCATCAAAGACGGTTTAACCAAATCGTATTTGGAAGAAATCTTAACGTACACCGTTTTCGCGTTCATAGTGATTGTCGGTTTAGTTGCCAACGGTGTTTTCATCTTCGTGGTTTTTAAAGTTGAGAGAATGCGGACCGTGATGAATGCCTACCTCGTGAACCTAGCTATCGCCGATATGATTATATTATGTTATGGTTACCTAGATCGCTTTTATTATTATGTATCGACTCCTCTTAACGCTGGCACCGAATTTCTTGGTCCGATTTATTGTATCGTTGCAGTTCTCCTAGAATTCACTTACTACGTATCACTGTTCACCGTGCTGATGTTTTCCATGGAGCGATACACCGCGGTGTGCCGCCCAATGCAGCACATGAAAATCAGTAACACCTCTCGCACTCGGTTGATTCTTCTGGGTACCTGGATCTTTGCATTCGTCCTTGCTTCCCTACAAATACCGGGTAAAGGACTTAGGGTTGCTCTCTGCATATTGTTCCCGGAGGACGGTGAATACAGCCATCTCTCTGGCGATGTTCACTATTGTGACGCTTTTGTACCGTTTTGGTTCAACGCGATAGGAGTTCCCCTTCAACTGCTACCGTTCTACGCTGCTATAATGGGAACCGCCTTCTTCTACATTGCTATCATCGCTACATTGATGAAACGAGAAGGTAGTATGAGTGTACGAAAGGAAAGTCAAAGCCAGGCGGTGAAAGCAAAGCGGTCCCGGCATTCCGCCACGAGGATGATCGTAATCAACGGATGTGTCTTCTTCCTCTGCAATGCACCCATTCAGTTCTATGTTACGGTTACCTGGATATGCGGCATTGTCGGTTACGAACTACAATTACCGATAACCGCTCGACGTAACATTTTCCTTGTCTTGACCATATTGCTATATCTTAATTCAGCTATCAATCCATTTATTTACGGCCTGACAAACCGCCAGTATCGCACCGCTCTGTTCGAAGCAATTTTTCCGTTTCGCAGACGAGAAACCTTGGTATCCGGTAAGTAAATTTGTGTATACCGTAGAGGGTTAATTTACCAACTTGAATATTACCTTCACATTCAAATTCATTATAGATGCTTAAAACAAAATAGATACAACATAAACAAGAGTAGCAATTTACTTGGGTTAAAGATGCAGGCTAATTTATTATTAGATAAAATTAACAGTATCAGACAATAAGAGCGATGTTAGATGTTTTAAGAATGGTTATAGACTATATACTAGAACATGGCTGACCATTATGACTTTCTAGCTTATTTGGATATACAGAAATGATGGCATATATAAAGACCATGATTCCGGCCTCTCATTAAAGAAAGATAATTCATTATCTGATAATTGATATTCCTGTTGGTAAAGGTTACTGCAAATAAAGCCCATACATCTAACTAAAGACAGACCAGATGAAATACAGCTCTCCGCGACACCGCATGAATTATTCCTTTGCACACATTCAGAGATTGCTCCTGCACTCGTTGTAAGTGACGTCACTACTATACAACCTTATGTTTGGCGTCATGGTTTTCGATGCCCTCCCCTCCCTTTGTTTATATGTTTCTCTTGTTTTTCTATAAAAAAAACGTTTTTTATATTAAACATTTTTTTCACGCGGAATATGTAGAGTATGACTACTTCATTTTTTTTGTCTATAATATATATGGTTACGATACTTATGTTAGTTCAATTGCAGATGGTTGTTATATCTTTTACCATGTTGTACGGAAGTGGTTTATATACCGAGAGGCCACTCAAAGAAGAGGTTGAAGTGGACTGTTCAATAGCATCACGAGGCTTGACTATATTTGAATATAAAGTATAACAACACAACAGAAGTAATTTTATTAGATTAGATACGGGCAAAGAAGAACAAGAATGAAAAAAAAAACATTGAAAGAAGATGTGACTTATCAAGCGTAATTTCGAACAATTTTAAGGCATTTTCATTGGTGCAAAGGATCAAAAAGTTTGATCATTCTTAACTGATATAGCTTCTTGATGAAAAGGACGTTGAAGCAGCTTAAAAATAATAATTGCGGCACATTCAACAATGGTCTATTGACCATGCTTGTAATACGACTCACACATGGTTATCTCTAACACTGTTTATGTACTCACCCATACCAGCAGGAACTATAGCAAGGCCTGGCAGAAAAATAGTTGTATTTTTCAAGTATACTGTTTAAGAACCACTCGACCGTGAGATAACAAACAGGCGCCCTATAGGTATACTGCATTAAACTTAACTTAGTCCATTGATACTTTTCACGTGCAAAACTTCAACCAGCCAAAACTAGACACTGAGTTTGAGGCAAGGATATGACCGAATATCGACCCTATAGAGAGACTTCTTGTATACTCCCTGCAGGGTTCGAATGTCAAAAAAGGTGTGTCAGTATAAAAAATGACAATTGCTTTTTTTGAGGGGCGGAGGGGGTTTGGGTTGGGGGAGGGTCCCACAAAAAAAATTGGTCCCACAAATTTAACTTAATTTAATTTTTGTTATGAAATTTATGCCTTATTTGATAATTCCTGGTCTTTTAGCGGTGGAATATTGTATCATCAAATTCTGACGAATACATGGTAACGTGTAGCCTTAACGGACCCATACACCCAATCACCACCACTAATCTATAAACCGATAAAGTTTTAAGTAAAATTGGGTGGTGATAGTTGTTGTAATTGGGCTTTAGTCATATCGCATCAGAAAAGACAGCCGCAGCCGGTCTAGAGGCCTAGGATAACTATATCCGGGGTCCAGTGAATAACAATACAGCAGCTGAGCAGACGACACTAGTAAAATAATTAGAATCCTATGTAATTGCTTCTACTATCGCTTCCTAAGAATTACCTGTGCAACCGCAGTCCACTGCCAAATTTTTGGCACCCATTTCGAGTGATTTATGTCAACTATATTACTTCATTTATGTCAAAGACGTAGTGTTTATATAACGCGCTGGTACTTTCTTGCCGTAAAAGTAAAGCGCCACCAGTTGGATGAGTGGCCTCAGTATATGTCACATGACGTCATTCTTTCTACTTCAATTTCTATGAAGCTTTCAGATCCTATGTCTCACCATGTCATCACAGATTTACAAAATGGCAGCCCTCAGAGGCTCAGACACGACTTCGATACATATTAAATCTCCCAAACGGAGCAGAGGTGTCCAAACTATATCGTGGAATGTTTTTCATTAGAACGATCTCTCTGATATTAGCTAAAGTTAATGGTTAGGCTTTGTGTCTCCTTGAAAACTTACCTGCACGCAGTAAATTGATTGTCACGCTCCGACCATATTGTAATTGTAGCTCAATGGTGTGATTGTCGCGCTCGACAAATCCGACATGATTTTGTAAATATAGCTGAAAGGCCGTGGGTATATAATTTAATGTGTCTACTAATAAAGAAATTAATAAAAGGGTCACTTACTATACCCCAACATGTAACAAGAAGTTTGTCTCCAATGTGGAAGCATTTACCTTAAATTTTAAAGGGTCCATACATCCATAAAAGGGCTTATAGAAATATTTTAAGCAATTTTTCTTTCAATTAACATTTCATAAATATGGGTCCAGTACTGAATACCTTTAAGGAAACGTTACACGCGCGTGTACACACGCACAGGCATAACAACTGCCCTTTATAAACACACAGTGAAACCTGGATAGGCTGTCCAGCTATACAGTGCTCGTTCGTCATGAGGTTAATTAAATGCTGGAAGCCAGTTGCTACTTTAGTCATGTACTTATATACTAACCCTGAACTCAGCCATGTTCAATACATTTTGATGTACCCGTACCTTTCGTTTCTGGCAGCCTGAATTTGTCATTTTCAACAATTCTTCATGCATTGCATATTGACAAAACCATTTGAATGATAACCCTCTGTTGTACTTTCCATACGTTGTTGAACTAACTGATATGCACAAACATTTACGGAAGCCTATAGCTGCCATCGTGCCAAAAGAAAAACTTATCAATTTGCCGAAAAAGATTTTATTAATTTTATGATTATATGCAGAAATCTTCCTAGATGAATCGCAAAAAAATCGCAAAAAATATGCAATTCCACTAAAAATTGCAAAATTCTACTCAGAATGAGTTTATAAAGCTTACACTACAAGCACTTTTCACGCGCACACATACGTACACTCCGACCATGCAATAGTGTTATAATTTATTAATTTACCACCGGGATGTAAAAGTGTATATATAACCATTGGCTACAAAGGGGTTTTGGAACTTCGAACCAGAGACCTGTACGAAGTATATAAAGTGCCTTGTATGTCTTTACCAGCAGAGTTACAGGGGATTCCTACGTTAGCTTAATTTTCACTTGGGCGAGAGTTAGTAGACAAGCTAAGTTGTATAACAACTTATCATCCATAAATTACCACAAAAAGTACGTGATAGATCCACATTTACCACAGGATAACAAATTTCCTTATGCGGTGTTGTTTCTCTGTGATTGAAAAAAAACAGAGAATATTATGATATTATATTTCATATTGCTCTTGTCTGCATATCGCAATGTTATGGGCTTACTTCGTAGGTGTTCCTTCATTATCAATGAGATCCAAATTAATTTAAAACTTGCTGGTCTGTCAGCTTGCAACAGACCTTAAAAGTCCATGGTAGCGTATGTAACTGAATATAAGAAGCACCGTTATACACATAAGGCTATACATCAAACATGGCCGCCGAAGAATTTGAATGTGAGGCAGAATTGTTAGCCTTGAAGAATCTTTCCGATTCGTTTAAACCGGAGAAGTCGCAGCTTGTAGAAACTGATCCTTTCGACGTATTCCTAACATTTACTGTTTTCTTATTTGTAACAATACTCGGTCTACTTGGAAACGTTCTGTTCATGTTTGTTTGGGATAAAGTTGACCACAAGCTTACCACACTGAACACTATTCTTGCGCATTTGGCAGCGGCTGACGTGCTACTGATAGCGCGCTGTTACATCAATTGTTTGTATTTCTTCTCTTTCGGCCCAATTTATTTATTTTCTAAGAGTCTTCCGCCGTCATATTGTATCACTTCAACAGTCCTTTCATCTGCCGGTTATATGTCAGTCTTTGCTATAACCGTTGCGTCACTAGAACGATACATCGCGATTTACCTCCCGGAGATACATAGTCAACAGATCACCCCAAGACGTACACGGGTTCTGTTAATGTGTATGTGGATATTATCGGTTGGGTTGACTCTCTTAAAAATACCGGCCAATGGCATACGTCAGAGTCGATGCATTCTGTTTTCGGAGGAAAGTGGATTGAGGCCCTATTCGGGAGAGTTCTATTCTTGCCAGCAAAATATATCGACAAATGGTTTAACCGCGGTATTGGATTTGATCATTGCTTTCCCTGCTCTCCTCGTCAACGTGTACTGCTATTGGCATGTTATAAAGAGGTTAATGAAGAAGGAAGATGACACAGACGGTATTGATATCAACATCGCGATATCGGAAACGCAATATACCGCCGCAGCAAAAATGATAGTCATCTGTGGCGTGATTTTCTTCTTGTGCAAAATACCATATGTATTATATGGTACATTATCATATTTAACTACCATAGGAGGTAATTCTACCACGTATGGCAAGTTTGGAGCTCATGCACTGTTTCAAGGTGCAAATATGCTCACATTGCTGAACTCAGGAGTAAAACCGTTCATATATGCAATAGTAAATACCCAATATAGTTCTGAATATCTGACTGCAATTTCATTTCGAAACAAAGTTCATAGGGTCAGATACAATCCCTCAAATGAGAGCACCGCCTCACAGCCTATAGAAATGTAACATATACGCTCGTCATTTAATGATCTTGGATTAACGAACTTCGAATTGTGTTAAAACGCGGTTAATCAAACTGTTCCAGTAGCGGCGGTATCGAGGACTTCTCAACCGCAGCCTGCCTATTTTATGTATAGTTGTATTTAATTTCATGATTTATCAAAGCTCTTGCAGAGACTTCCAGCAAAGGTTATATACCTATAAACTTTAAAATACGGATTTATGTATATTGTTTAATCTTTCTTATAATCAATTATTTTGTTACTTTGTTAACTCTTGTTACGACCTTGGAATCAAACTATTGTCGGATTGGTGGCGGATGAAGGGGAAAAAAGTCATGAAAGATAAAAAATATATATATAAAGCATTGGACATAATTTTCGTCTAACATCTCACGCAGTTGTGGTTTTGTATTATATACACGTTACTTGTTTCCCCTCTTCCTCTCTACTCCATGAGAAAGTTGTATAACTTAATACGCCCTTGTGTGTTTTTGCCAGGTCAGCGTAGATATAATAAGTGCATTATTAGGGCAACCTCTTTTTAATACGGAAACTTTTAAGTGCCATCAAAATGTCAAACTTAAGTAAGAATGTTTGTGACATTTAATACAATACGACGAACTGCCCTGTAAAATCTGTTAAACCAATTGGCAACGGATTGATAAAGCATGATCAGTTAACATTGCGCGGATCTTAGGGGTGGGAGTGTGTGCCACATGCCACCTCCCATTCTTCCCCGTTAAGCAGTCTACAAAAAAGTTGAAAGTTATTATTAACAGAATGTTGCGTGTAGACCCAATGATAGACCTAATTTTATAGCTTAACTATACCTAACAATACACCATTTCACGTATATGTGTTGTTTATGTTGGGGAGGGGAGAGGGGGGGGGGGTGAAGCATACCCATACCCCCTTAAATGGAAGTCGACTTGAAACAAACCGAGGGCCATATATCGTCTCTTTTTAAAAATGAACAACACTAGCAAGACGGAAAAATAAAGTCTATTTGGGAGCATATGAAATGAGAAATCCGCATATCAATAGTCATATAGACCTACATATTTTCAGATTAATTAGCATTAGGTCTAAATGATATACCCGATATAATGAGAAATATGACAACGATATCATGTGAGTAAGACGTCAGATTAAGACTAAAGACTTTGTTCTGCGCATTGATACTGTTTTACATCCTCCCTACATAGATACCAATACAGTTGTTCCTATACGGCATAACCCCCCCCGAAACGGGAGAACAGACAATGGGGTTAAAAGGTCATGCACCCATCATGCACTTATTATTGCACTTTCTGAGCACTTGATGGTTGACGGAAGAACATACAAAAAGAAAGGAGGCCAAATTAGACTTCTCTCAAGGCTCTAAGAAAGCGAATTTCAACGTTTGGTGTTCTTTCTTTCTTTGTGTGTGGAAGGTATAAAAGTTCACCAAACATTTAGATAATACAACCCTGTGTATTAAGTCGCTGCATTAGTTCGCAATACACCACAATAGGATAAACTAAAACACAATTAAGAAAAGTCCATTACATTTCGAAATAAGAATTAGTACCACTTTTAATAGCCGTATGGCATTGATGATATTCATTATATAGATTATAATAATATCCATTAATTTATATTTATAATAATGGACGGTAGTTATTACCGCCGTCATCTTAACTGTACCAGTTAATTGTGCCAGCAAGTTTGATGAAGAAAAGAAATTTAGTGACAAGAATTAAGACGAGTGGTTTTCATAAAGAGGTTACTTAGTATAATAGTTAAAATAGTAATATACATCAAATGATGACGTCAGGCATGCAGAATTTGTGTCTTGTTATGTTAGAGTTGAATAATAAAGAAAGACTTTGAGTGCTACTATTTAATACTTTTTTTTTTATATATAGCTATTCCGGTTTTCACCTGTAAACTATATGCTAAATCCATTGGGAGGGCTCCTTTAAGGCTAAATTGATGACGACGTCGTCTCCTCAGTGCAGGCCTTCACGTTAATTATAATCCTTTGTTTTATAAATTCAATTAACTCAACCAAAACATGTTCTTTGAACTTTCATATATTAGGCAACAGGACACCCTTGAATAATAATCAGCAGCATTTATCCTTGATAAAAACTGAAACAACACAATGCAAACACGGAGATATATACTGCAAATGACCCTGGTTAAAAGGTAGTATTAAAACGAAAAGTCACCCAAAGAGAGTATGGGCACGAAAATCAAATATCTTGATCATCCACTCTCAACCCCAGTCCCCTGAGATCGAGTCTGTTCCCGATGGTGATGTTACGTCAAGTGGATCCTCGGTGGTTAATGATTGGTGATGAGCGATCCATAATTAAATTACTGCTTGCCTGCAAAAACGAACATAATCAGAGGGGTAGGAGCCAGGGGGCACTGGGGGCACGTGCCCCCCCCCCACACTTTTTTTCCAAAATAGCAAATGCGCCCTTCTGGCAAATAAAATGTGCCCTTTGATGAAGAACTGTCTTTTGGATATCTTAAGCCTTTGGTAATTTTAACATTTTATTTTAATTATTCACGCACACCAGTATTGATAGCATATTAACACATCATACATATTTAATTGATGTGGGCGGTGTGTATCGGTTTATAGCATAACGAGTGGTGGTTGTGGAATGAGAAAGTGCCCCTCTGATGTTGTGCCACCCCCCCCCCACGTTTTGGAAGCTTCCTACCCCCTGAACATAATCTATAAGTTTTGAAAACAGTTATACCTCAGATAGCAAACAAATTGATCCACACTCAACGCTAACAGGTACTACACATGGTCTTAGTCAACTCTTAGTCAATTATAAGAAACAAAAATACTGTTAAAGTTTTGTCGCTCGGACAGATAAATGTTATTAAAACATTTCACATACATTCAGAGCTTCAGTTGTCCAATGATGTGTATCTTAGTTATCTGCTCAACTTGAATTGTAAATAAACCTTCTTTTACTTCAATCAGATGAATAGAGACATGTTCATACATTTGCTGATGAATAAATGAATATTCACTAACTTAAACCAGCCAATCCACTCAGTTGGGACAATTTGTTTTCCATACTGTAATCGCATGTCCTGCTTCAATGTTCTCACATTGACAGTATATGAACAGTATGAATATCCTATTTCTATCAGATAAAGGTTAAGAACTATGTGTACTGTCAGTACAAGTGATTCGAAGCATGATATGGGAGGAGAGTATCGAGTGGCATTAGCATATTTAAATTATCCCAGCTGGCTGGCCAATCGTATCAAACGAATACACGGTTGCATATATATCCCTCACTACAGACAGTACGCTGTATGCTCCATTCGTGTTCAAATTTAACCCTCAGCTTGCAATACACTTGGTTATATAGGTACTGCATGAAGTATATATTAGATATGCAACCGTCTATTGGAAACTTGACGGCTTTATAGCATTATCGGCTCTTGAACTGCTAACAAGATCTTTCTCGTGTAAAACGAAATCATTTGGATAGTTTACTTTAAAATTCGTTGCTGTAAGGATACTTACTTCGATCAATTTGAATTTGAATTGGTAAATTTCTTTGGAGATTTTGCTTCGAGATAAGATAACAGAGGCTATAGTGAAGTCTGTGCAATTTTACGTCGTTTTGTTTTTGGTCAAAGATGGAAACGGAATTTGAGTGCACCGGTAAGCTGTTGGACGTGCGGAATCTGTCAATGGAAATCATCAAAGATGGGCTTGTAAAACCTTTCATAGAGGAGATTTTGACTTACACCGTCTTCGCTGTTATCGTGATTGTCGGTTTACTTGCGAACGGTTTGTTTCTTTTCGTAGTTTATAAAGTTGAAAGCATGCGGACGGTGATGAATGCCTATCTCGTGAACTTAGCTGTCGCTGATATGATTATCTTAGGGTATGGCTACACTGACCGATTGTATTACTACGTTTCCACTCCTCTTACCGTTGGTTTCGATCTCTTTGGTCCTGCGTACTGCGTCGTCTCCACCCTGTTTGAGGTCACGTATTACGTGTCAGTGCTAACGGTCACACTTTTCTCGATGGAACGATACACCGCGGTATGCCACCCTATGCGACATATGAAAATCAGTACGTTCCAGCGTACTCTTTCTCTTCTTGCGGGGACGTGGTTATTTTCTTTCATCTTGGCCGCCTTGCAGATTCCATCGAGAGGTCGTCGAGCTCTGTACTGTATTTTATTTCCAGATGACAGCGAGTACCGGTACCTCTCGGGTGATACGGCCTACTGCACGAGCTTCTCTCCGATTTATCGCAATGCAATTGGTGTCCCTCTGCAACTTTTTCCGTTTTACGCCGCCTTGTTTGGTACAGCTTTTTTTTACGCAATGATCGTCTGGCGTTTGCGGAACCGCCGGGAAGACATCGGCGGCGGTAAAGAGTGCGACCAAGCGACGGTTGCAGCGAAGAGGGCTCTCATCGCAGCGACGCGAATGATTATCATCAACGGCTGCACCTTTTTCCTTTGCAATGCACCCCTTCAGTTTTTCGTCACCGCGACTTGGATTTTCGGACTAGTCGGCTATCAGATGAAACTTCCAATAGCAGGCCGACGGAACATCTTCCTCGTTTTGACCATTTTCCTTTACTTGAACTCGGCGGTGAATCCTTTCATTTATGGGGTGACAAACCCTCGGTATCGCAACGCTTTCTTAAAGGCCCTTTCACTCGACAAGAAAGAAAGTAAAACACGAACAGAACCAAGCGCTGCCACAGCAATGACCTCCATGCTAGACTGAAATTAAAAGGGTAATAACACAAACTACAATGGATAATAAACTATTTTCTAAATTGTTAGATATTGTTTTTGACCATCCCCTCTCCCATTGTGTTATCTTACGATGGCCATTGATTTAATTTAATAGAAACGTGTGGGATAAAGGATCATATCAATTCATTCCTGAGCTGTTGGACTCCATCCCCCCCCCCCTAATTCTTTTCATATATTTTCAAACTTTCATTTCCTTCAGTTGCGTTTGCATGTTAATATTCATATATTCATTCACTGGGGGGGGGGGGATAATTTGAAAAAGGCCTCATACTGGCAACTGTTTTCGTTTTAAAATACAGTTTATACACGTCACTTGGATATCATACATTACATGTATAAATATGCGATTTTGTAACGTAGGCAGCGAGAGGATAGACCTATTAACATTGCACGCTCCCCTCTCTAGGTTTGTATTACTCATCTGCATGCAATATTCAGCTGCTCTAGTAGGATTTTGTATTTATCTTTATAAACCATACATAATCCTCGTCTTTCTGCTTATGAGATATTCAGACCGTCTTCTTAATTATTTTTATATATAGTTTAACCGACCATACTATAGGATACTATGGAAATATTTGCTTATGGAAAAGCATGAAATCTGAAGGTCTCAAGATTACACATTAATACTTTGTTGATAAAACGCAAACACAATACAATGTAAATTTCTGATCAATGTTTGATTTGATAGGCAAGCCATGTTGGGACAATTTATTTATGCTATTCCATTCAATGCTGTCGTACATAAATTAGCCATATATAGGATAGCTAACAGAGTGTGACCAAAAATACGTTTTGAAGATGATATTATGCGCGTGAAATGAACCTCTAAGTTCGAGCTAACTTTCTTAACTGTTCTATAATTATTGCAATTTACAGTGATTTCTCTTTTTATTTCTTTATGTATTATTACGGAGGATGAGGACCGGCTCATCTTGCATATTAACTATATCAATA
>KN889819.1:24924-35910 GCA_000934455.1 Apostichopus parvimensis | reverse complement strand
AACCAGAAATTTTCTTGTACGCTCCGCGCCAACCGATGGTGGCGCTCCGCTTAGATAGTAATTCGCGCCCCCCGGGTTAGAAAATCCTGGATACGGGCCTGCCATATGTTAACTCATGCATATTATTTTAAATGACGGTTAAGACAAAAAAACATTACTTAGTGGCGACAACTAAATAAAACCAAAAATAAAATACACACAAAGTAGATAGTGTGTATGATACATGGAACAATCGAGACATACGTTAATAATAAGTGGAACAATATGGAACTCAAAGTATACCCTGATACAAAATTAATCAACTTTCCTTCCTTTTTTCTTTTCTTTCTCAGATCACCAGATGCTTACATTGCGTTCATCGGGAATTGATTCTGCGTCAAAGAAACGAGAAACACCCAGTCAAAAAGTATCTAAGACATGATTCAGTCCGTATAACATCGGCCGAGATATATATCTTAAAGGGAAAAGTGTGGCTTGATAAAGTTTGTTAAGTTGACATCACAGACATTGAATATAGATTACCAGTCATTGAGAGAAATTGTGACTACAGCCGCTAGGAGTAAATTCATAAGAATGACGGACAAAATTAGGAATGTCAAAAACACCCATTGCATGTCCCTCTTACGGGCCTTTTGAGTAAATCCCGCAGAAACCTCAGGGATCAGAATACCTTGCTGAAATAAAGAATTCAGCTGTACAGGAATTCTTTCATTTATTGTGCTGTAATATTCATCTAGTCTGATCATTTAGAACCTTTAATATAATTCTAGTCATTGTTTATTCATGTTATGTGTTAACCTTTTAAGAATCTTATACTAACATAGTTATACATATATTTCTACATTGTTCTATCACATGTTGTTTTCATTTTGATATTTGGTACACTAGTCTTTGTACTCATTTGTTTGGACTACTCCTTTAATTCTCGGATGACATCAACCTCGACTGTCCTAGTGTGACGTCACTCATTCGTCGGAAGAGATGATGATACGGACGAACTCTTGTTTCAAAGATTCAGCCTGCATGGCGTGCTTCAGAACACATCATTTTAGCTTGCACATTAAATTTAAGTTGCAATAGAAAGAACTTCAAATAAATGATTATTTTAAGAGCTGGTGATAAACCAGTTTCAATTACATGGTAACTGGCCCATGTTTCTTTTCTTGAGGCTATAAACGAAGGGTCTAATGCGAGTTCTGGTCTATAGCGTCAATGAATTTGAACGTCGAAATAACGTTGATATAGATTCATATATATAGTACAGGGGAAGGTTATTTCTATACATTGATATTTTGCGACTTGTTGGACTTTCTAGAACAGTTTATATTAGTTTGTATAACAGTCACTGTGATATTTTCTCAAACCAGCAACTTACACCCCCACATAATGGGACTTCAAAATTTGGAGCAGTTTGTAAAAGTCAATATCACATTATTTTATAGAATCGTCAACGAGGTCAACAACGAGGTCAACGAGGCTCGCGCGCGAGCAGTCAAGATTGATATTATATGGTATTTTATTAGTGTACAAGTTAAGTTACACTTGTCCAGTCTGTATGTTTAAGATGATATATAATCAGCGGACAGTTGTTCAAAATTACAGATTTACAGATTACAAATTAACCCCCTTGCTTACATTTTAACATCCTAACTAAATGAGTCATATATCTATTCAGCATAAATTCTTTCAATTTTCAACAAAAGGGCAATTTTTATTTACCAAACAAAAAATACATACTTTAATTTTGAAACATTGAATTATTCATCATTAACAAAAGCAGGGCACGTGTAATCTGCCGAAAAGAGGCAACTTTCAGGGTTTTCACGAAAGGGAGGGGTGGAACGGAGGCATCTAGACCATATGGACACTGAGTATCTGCTTCCATGTTCACATAACATCTTTTACATCTACTATATACTATTAAAACCTTATGCGTCAAAGCTGGTGCTCGGCTTGTAATTGTGACCATTTTTTGTTGTAAATACTTTGAAGCTTTGCAGTAGGGCTCCTCGTTTATTTTCCGTCCATGTGTTTATTGATGGGGATTTCTTGCCCCCCCCCCCCCGTCCCACTGGAAATTTTGTTACTTTAACTAAAAGCTATAACAGGACTGTGGCCCCCAAACTCAGTGTATAGCGCAAGCATTTAGCTCACTAAGTGGCAATCATTTCTTGGTTACCAAGACAACGATCACGTTTACTTCAGCTTCCTTGGTTGGTCATTAATTACGCTTACATATTTGAAAACGTCCTACAATTATTGCAAATACTGTTCAAAAATAGCGTTTTGAATTCTCGTTCCATGGCCCGCTCCCCAACCCGAACTTATTTGTAGACATTGGCGACTACATCCTAAATAAATATAAACATGTTCTGCGAAATTACTTCCAAGTACTGGTTGCATAATGCTTCTCGCAAGTTGCACACTATACGAATGACTATTAACATGAGTTTCTTGCGCGTAATTAGAGCAATGCTGATGATCTTTTAACATAGTCTACCTTTATTATATTTTATCTTCGTCAACTACCTTTGTTTTGGGTTTACTCTATACATCCAAAGGAATGACTTGTGTGATTATCGCCACTCCTGGGGCATTCTGCATGGACGATATATTCTGGTATATAATACTTACATCCTAACCATGCATGGGCTATGTGATTCCAACGGTGTTTCAGTGCACCTCCGTGATTGAATGCTCCTAGCCTAATACAGGTATCTTTTTTTTTGTCCCATAGATTTTATTTATTGATATCTTTCATTTTGTACACATTTCGCATAATTTCATCATTACGTATACAATTTCGGCGGACTACGGTAACAAATTACTTTTCAGCTGCCACTATATGTGGTCTTTCCCATACAGGGGCGTATTGGCGTATTGGTTCGCGGGATCCGATGCGCCACTGGGCCCGACGTGTCAGATTGAGGTGCCGAAGACCCCGATTTCCTTGTGGTCGCAAAAAGGTGCTAGTTTCTTCCGAAACGTCATATTGCGCCTCTTTTAGGTCCCAGCGCCGCCGCCGGTTGGACCATTGATCCAATTTTGTAATTCTATGCCCCAATCCGCCCATGTTACGACTAAATTATAGCTATTTACCGATAGTTGAATAGAGTGTAGCACAAAGTGCAGTTTTAACAACGAACGTTTTTTTCTTCTTTTGTGGGTGTTAGTATAGAGAGACCGGTAGTATAATAATTATTACATGCCGCTAGGTAATACGTATAATGCGTGATTACTAAACTTGAGGTGACATTGTGAATACTTGATTGGTATAATCAGACGTCACACAACGAACTTCTGACGTCATACTGTACGACTACACCTGTCACGATGATAAGTATCTTGGAGGTAATATAACGTTTAAGGCAGGGGTTCCCTAACTGGGGTGCGTGAGTCCATCCCAGGGGGTTCGTGAGACGTTTCTGAAAGTCAAAACTAGAGTACTTTTTGTTGAACTAAAATCTGATATATCATATAATTTAGTAATGTACAAAAGTTGGTCGTCATGAAAACAAAGCTGCGGGCACGCCTTGTCGTCGGCCCCGACATGAGGGTGGCCCTCTCCAAGACAGCTCCGAGGATCAAACGCATCATGGAGGGAAAACAGGACCATCCGTCTCATCGTGTGTGATGGGTGATCGATGCGTGATACAATTCGTGATCTGATCTTGAAGTTTCCAAATAAATATTTGTTCATCTCTTGTTTTTCTTTTCATTACAATATAACACTATGAACTTGATCTTTTACGAAGCACTGTTATGCGTATTATAGTATAATAATGACTCAGATCGTGTCTCGAAAAGTTGGGGGGTTTGTGGAAAACTCTGACATCCACAGGGGGTTCTTGGGGGGGGGGGATAAAGTTAGGGAAATCCTGGTTTAAAGGGTTCTGTGTGGTAGTTCGAAGATTCCTGATACCTATTTGTACATGAACATCAAATGCCGAAAATGCTTGAGGCTTTGCGTTACAAAGCTGCCATACTGTTAGTTTGTTCATGTCTGTAAAGATTTGTTTCGTTTGCATAATGTAGCAACTAATCAAACAATAAAACGAAGTAAATAATGAAGTTTGATAATGATTAGTATCGAATCACGATACATACATGGAGCAGTTGCGTAAGAAAGGCGCCAAAGACTGACTTCTTTCTTGAACCAACCACCAGAGAGGGACGTAACTCTTCCATGCATGCATCGTGATTCGATGGAATCAAAATGAGTAGCAAAATACAATTACGAACAAATACTCAAAGAAACACGAAAGGATCAAAAAGGTTACAAGGTTCAATGAAGTGAATAAAGTGAGTTTTTAAGACAGGCTGGCGTCGTGGCCTCTTTTTTGGTAGCACTGTGCGTCGGTGTTTACTGGAGGTCGTGTGAATCGCGCTGATCGGATGCAAGGCACTGCAATGTTTACAGTATTGGCATTGTCAAGGTGGGCCTAGGATCTTATCCTCCCGCAAAAGCATCCGGGGAGTACGTTGAGAGTCCGGCCTTCGGGCCAGAAGTTGGCTAGCTGTCTTGCAATGGAGGGCCGTCACGTCTAATAGACTGGGTTGATGTTCAGCGTTCAGTGAAACCATGGCCTCAATCAGGCGTATTCTCTTGTTAACGTTGGTTTTGTTCTATTGTTATTTGCAATGCCTTCTTCGTTAATATCATCTTTCTACCTAGGTTCGATTCCATACTTTTTTTTACATTTTTTTGTTCTCGCTAAATAATCAAGTTTTTCTTCAGGTTAGATTTATTCTCACGTCCGCCTAGATTCGACTCCGCTACGGAGAATTTTATTTTATTTTATATTTTTTACTTTTTTATGGTGTTCTCGGGGACAAATATGTGTGTTTATGCAGGTTGGCTAATAAAGTTTTGTCTATTTTTTTTTCGGGGGGGGGGGGGGGGCGGGAGAGTGGTGATTTCGCACAAACCCAGTTGGTCATTGCAGTAGTTTGCATAACTTTTCATGCTACAGTATAAAGCCGACCTGGCTTCTTTTCTGGCACGTTTTACAGTCTTTGTTCTCCGGGAATGATCTCTCATTGTTTAGCTTATTACGTAACATGGAGAAACAGCTTAGAGCTACTTCGCATTTCCTACGTGCCGATAGTACGTAAGGTAGGCTTTGAAAGACAGTGCAATACAAAAGATCCTACCGTCATAACAATGGTACGAGCATATGTGGAAGTCTGATTGAAATAGTTGCACGATTAAGATGTGACTTTATACTTCGTCCGCATGGCAAACTGGCAATAGAATCGTAAGTTTGGAAAGGGCCCTGATTTACCAATTGTTAATAACTCGTATACGACAACAGCAATTAATGTAAATAATAAAGTGTCTGCAAATAGTTTGCTTAAAAAAGCCAAATTGTACACCAAAGGAATTTGTACGTTTACTACATGTGAATAAGAATAACTTTTCACTTTCTTTCTGGTAGTAAATGGTAAACAAAATGATCTAAACAGAACTTTTACTCACCAGAAACATGAATGTGAAGCAATGGGGTCCAGTTTCTTGGAAATAAATCGATGTATTCTCTATAGATAAAGCAGCTACTCTGTATTTGAGATGCAAAACTAGTTGAAATAACGAGTATGTTGCCACGGCATCTAATCCTCTTAGTTTATACCTCTGTGACGTCACAATTTATTTAATTTTTTTTAAGAAAAAAAACCCGGGTACAAGTGCAACGAATTGCTCTCAAAACCACCGCGCTTATCACACACAACGACTATAAAGGCACTCGTTACATACTTACAAGATTCACATATTGATTCACACATTTCTAACTTTTGTTGTTAACAAAAGAAAGAGGTTACCACTTTTATTGTCACGGAAATGTTGTCACTCGCTCTCAACCACAGTTATAATAATTTAACTTTGTTGTTGACCATTGTTTGCCAGAAAGGGTTAAGAGCTCCTGTAACAATGATATTGACAATTCAGTCATTACAACCTTCTTATCCGCCAATAAATTGAGAAGATTGTTGTTAACAGGAGTACGTGTTCACATTTCAATGAGTACACAGAGATAACCGTTAAAGGTAATAAATATGTTAGTTACATACTTCACTTCGTTACACAATCAACTGTATCTAATGACGTGTTTTGAAGAGCAGTTTTGAATAACACATGAAGTAGAGACGTGTTCCCGTGAACTAGCAAGTGGCGCTCTTCTGTAAACCGTAAGATCTAACTGCAATACCATTAATGTTGGGAGGGGGGTGTGCATTTGCGTGTAGGGTCGTGTGTTGGTGTGCATGTGTGTGTCTAAAATAGCTGTACCAGTGCAGAACGTTTACAATATGAAACCTCTAAATGGCTGTAACGAAGACATCTGAAGAACTATTTCCGGTCCTCTGTATTTTAATGTTTTCCTCTCAATTTTTTTTTTAATTTTTAATATTTATTTTTATTAAAAAAAGATCCCATGTCGTCGTAAATATCTCATTGTGTGTATAAATAAACGAGATTATGTGATTATTTGTTTTTATATGTGGACAACGATGAGCATGTATTTCGAATTTCTAAGTTTGAATTATTAACACATTATCAGACGACCGTAAAGTAAAAGCCAGAATACTGTAGCATAATCAAATTCTTGAAGGAAATAATCTCCCTAGCTTTGATGGATTAAAAGCACTCGTCTCATTGTGACGTACTGTTTTTTTCCTCATTCGTGACGTAATGACAAGAGGAGGATGAGAAGACTACGGTGTTTCTGAAGGGATAGGTGAATTATAAACTTAGCGTGTTAGTATAACACGTCGAAGTCGAGTTGAAAAATAACAGTGAAATGCAGCAAGCACGCCATTTTAATAATCTTCGTTAAGGTATAACATTCTCTTAACGTCTCAACTCGACATAATTATATCGAAAATTTGAACGTGTTGACAAAAGACGTGCAACGCAGCAACTCGACAATTTCATAATTTTGGTCAAGATATAATATTATCGTATCGTTTCAACTCGACAGATATCGAAAGGTTTGACATATTGTCAAGTTACGTAGTTGGTCAGCTCAATACAAATATACAAATCCGTCGTGTTGTCTTCCTACATTAATAGGCTAAGTCTACAACAAGGATGTCCTTTCAAAACCACCGTAGATAATAGTTCATAATTAGCCTATGTGTATATTAATTTTCAAATGTTGCGTGTAGCTGCAATGATAAAGGCTTAGTTGATGGTTACGATGATTTGTGCAAACAATAAACAGTTGTCAAATTATATAATATAACTCACTACGGCCAGTGGTTTTGAGGAACTTCCTTGGAGTCTTCATAGTTCCTATAAAAATGAGAAAACCTGTATTTTCCTGGCTCCTCAACCCCCACCTCCTCCCCCCCCCCCCCATAGCCTGGCTACAGGCAGCAATCCCCTCGTCTCTATGGCAACGTATGTTAACTGCTGCTGAAAGAAAGGAGACAGTTTGTACACGTATACTTACTTCCTTGTAAGCAGTAGCACTGAGCGTTTGTTTGAATGAAAAGTTTTTCATTAATTGCTACCTTTTGTTCAGGTCGTCTTTTAATAAATTCGGGTGATTTGCATAGATATTAGCCAAAATGTGTATAAACTCTTCCATCTGGTTGCCTGTAGTAACAATGTGAAACAATGTAAGCGACCCTAGTATAATCTATTCTTCAAACGCTTTTTTATTGTATTATGTGCCCAGTAAACGGTGAAGAGAGAAACAGAACATAAAGGCAAATACAAAGGATATTAATAAATTGAAGGATATATCAGATAGGTGTATACTGTCTTTTAACAGTCACTAACGATTTTTCATTTCCGTCAGCAATATGCTCACCTTTCTTTGAGTATAGCTCAATCTCAAAACTCTCACTCAGCTAATATTTCTCGCCCTCTTGCGTTTTTGAAACATTGGAAGATTTGTAATTTTTGATCGGGATAGACTCTTCTCAAAGGATTGAAAAATGGCACTGATGTGTGTGCGGACTATGGAAGGGATATATCTCATATTTATTCTCCTCAGTGGTAGTTGCTGCAAAGGTAAGCCAATATCAATTATTTACAAATGGCGGTCATGACAGTCAATAGTGTATCACCCTCGCCTATACTATTTGGACGGGTTCGAAAATCTGGAACAAGAGAACTTACTAGTTGAAAACATTACATCTTACTAGAAACAAGTCCCAATGATCTATAATGTTCTAATTGTTGTGTGTGGGGGTGGGGAGGAGGGGGACTGTGTATGTTTGACAATATGAACTCTTGTTGTTCCCTATATAAGAGCAAGAGAAGGCTCTCTTAACTTTAATTATGAACCTGTTTAAGTAAACGCAACAATAGCTGAATGATTTTTGTTATTCTAAGACATTTGAAGTTCGTAAAATGGTTATAAGTATTTCCACATAACATGAGAATAATAAGAGTTTTATTCACCCCCCCCCCCCCCGGCCCCGATAACCCATAGTTCGATCACAACTATAATAAGTAAAGTAAATGTAAATTGACTTGTACCAGAAAAGCGTTAAACGGCATTCATTTCAGCACCAACAGTACAAGTTTACAAACATCAATTTGAATGTAAATAAAAATGAAAATGACTCATTATAATTTCTTTATGGCGTCACAGATTATTGTTCAACCTATAGTCTCATCTACCTTCCTCATATATAATTTACCAACTGAAGTGAATTGTGTCGTATCTCAGCAACGCAGGAGTAATGAGGGCACGGTGGGGGGGGGGGGGTCGGAGGGGTAATGCACAAATGAGCTTATGAGTTACATGAAGAAATATTTAAATGAAACCGACGGATGTATTTGTAATGAATTCATGTTTTTGTCGTTATGGTAACAACTGATACGCCCTTCTCTTATGCAGGACAAGATACGGAGGATAAAGTGAAGGGCTATTTTAAATGTACTCCTAAGAAACCGGTTGCTTCGCGAGGTAAGACATACGAAAGGCCTAAACTAACATTTGCACATATTTTTGCCATTTTGTCGAACCTATTGTCATGAAACATAATTATATGCAGCATGGCACAATTTTAAAAGATGTTTCGTGTTTATTTTTCTTAACAAGGCTTACCGAAAATGAAAGCAGAAACATGTATACCTATACTCTGTAATATATACCGGTGTTCAAGATTATTGGTTTTGAAAGACCTTGATATGTGAAAGGCAAAAATTATGAAAGAATCGGATTTTCTGTTCAGGAGAAATGATTTTATAAGTTGCAATAATTCTGCTAAAAATCGTTCTAGAATTTTAAGCTTAAAGCAGCAATTAGCGCATCTGAGGATGATATGACTTAATCCTTGGCAATTTTCAAAACTATTAGTTTAACGTTTTCTTTTATTCGTGATATCTAGATGTGTTAATGATTTTTGTCTATGCCAACGAACTTAAACTCACAACGATATATATGGATTCATTTAACCAATCAGAAACTAGGATCAAACTATCGATTAAACTGTTGGGGGAGAGAATTCACTGTTAAATGATCATGGCGGGTGAGCATTACAGTGCATACTGAAAGCATAGTTTACCAAGAATTTTAAACAGCAAAATATTTTGCTGTTTTAAGGTAAACAATAGCAATGATCAACAACAGTTGGTCGGATATGTGACTTGTGAGTAAGATATTGCTGTGCTTCATTTTCTTTCACTCAAGATCCTACAACCGGGCATGACAGCACCTCCTCCCAGAATAACACGTCTAGTAACTACAATGGAACTGACTATGGCTGTGCGACGCCTGGCCATTGTGCATGTAATCTAACAAGTACCAATACAATCATCTCGGTGAGTGAAAACTATTGTATTTGATAAAATCATACCTTTATATTGCTCTCATTTATTGTCTAACATAATGAAACAGGCAATGACTTAGGACGAGCCATTTCGAAAGAATGAAACAGATTTCTTGGAAATCATTTGCTTTGCTGTTATGTTCGAACAATAACATACCCATATTTTCTATGACGGAATTGACAAACTAACTATAAATGTAATACTTGAATATTAACGGAATGACTTCAGTCAAGAGTATAACTTTATTAATTAATTTCTAGAAAAGAACTTCATCAAGTTCCAGAACTGATATAAAACAAAACGTATATCATTGCTGAAAAATTGATGAGAATAAACACCTCGAAAGGAATGTTATGCAAGGTTGTTTGAAATCATGTTATTTGTAATTGTAACCATTTTCTAAGATTTTATTCATTCACTAAATTACTTACAATTGTATAAGTTCACTTAATAAACCTTAAATATACCCCCTTGGAAGTTTTGTATGTGCAATATGGTAACATACTTTGTTCAAGAAGTTAATCCTTTACTTCTGTTCATAACAACATTCTAATAACCTAGAAGTCACATTCAATTGATTTCAATAGCACCTATGTGGTTTATATTTGGTATACATTGAGTTAAATTATCTTCATAACCAAAATATCAAAGTAAGTTTCATATTAAGATTATGATCTGTGGAGAAGAACATCTATTTGTATTCGCGTCTCTCATGAGGCTACTCTTACATGTCAAAATAACGTTAACAAAATAGCATACAGGGAGTATATGAAACAATATCAAATACTGGATTCAGTTCCTGGAATTGCAAATCTAATAAAATATTTAGATTTTTATGACATCTGTGATATCAACACTCCGGTTCACCTTGCAAGTTTAAAGTATACGAGTCTCAAATTCAATCAAACAGCTATTACTTCCTTCAAGGCATGACACTTTCAGCATTTTATTCGGTCGACGTGTACAGAATAATAATAATAAAAAATATATATATATTAAATTTAATTTCCAGTAATTTTTAGGAACCGGAGTATATAAACCAATTTCAGCCATTTATGTTAGTACCTGCACAAATTTAATCAAATTTGGTCCGTTGATCTCCATTTGTACCAGTGACCTTTGACATGTCACATGCAGTTTAATAAACTGTAAACTTGCATACTTTTGAATCCAATGCAGGGACGTAGCCAGGGGGGGGG
>KN889819.1:11225-23897 GCA_000934455.1 Apostichopus parvimensis | reverse complement strand
CGTACAGGCTGGTGGATTTTATGTCAACCCTGCTTGTACAAGAATGGCTCGCTGTATCAACGGCAATGTCACGTGGGATGACGAATATAGTTGCAGCCCCAATGCACACTGTGAGGTACAAAACAATGTTCATCAATGTTACTGCAAGGCTGGTTACCATGGTGATGGCCAGACCTGTGAGTTCCCCGACTGTAAAGGTGCTTTTGTTAGCGGCAGTAAAACCAGTGGTAACTACACTATTAAACCAACCAACTGGCCTGGATCACCATTTACAGTTTATTGTAACATGGCTGACGGAGGAGGATGGACTGTAAGTAAAGCAAACAATTTCTATGTTTACTTTTAAATATCAATTTCAAGTTTTATTATTCTTGAATAAACTAGTCAGTGAGACGAATAAACGCGTCTGTTTAAAAAAAAACTTTTATATCATGTCAATAATCGGAAGCGGATTAATTGTGTTTACAAATAATGAAAAACAAAGATGACAACTAATCCCTATTTTCTACCCCTTTGTCTCTCCTCTCCCCTTTAATTGTAACATATATTATTCAATACTTCAAAGTCATAAATTATGAGTTGAATTGTTCTCATGTAGTGGCTCTACACTACCTTTTGTATTTCAACCTCTATCAATCTTTTCTTATCATGTTTACTTTGACATTTTTTACATTGATTGTGAAGCGGATCACATAAAGCACGTTGGTTTCACGTCATGCTCATAGTATAAACCAGAATGCAAGAATCCTTCGTGGTTTCGATGATGTAACATGAGCAGTTTTCATCATGAATCTGACGTACTGTATTGTGAGGGTGTACATGTTTACAAGGATTCACGATTTGACCTCTGATGACCCCAAATGACCATTGACCTCCACCAAAAACAAGATGCTTCTTTAACTCAATGTGTTACTTCTACACACTACATTAGAGTTCGGCCCATGATTCCCTCCTTGAGATATCGTGTTTACGAGGTTTTCACAATTTGCCCTCTGGTGACCTCAAATGACCTTTGACTTCAACCAAAAACAATAGTCTTCTTGAACTTTATGTGGTACTTCTACACACAAAGTATGAAGTTGGTCCAACCTTCTCTTCTTGAGATATCGTGTTTACAAGGTTTTCACAATTTCACCCCTGGTGACCCCAAATGACCTTTGACCTCCACCAAAAAGAACAGGCTTCTTTTACTTAATGTGGTACTTCTACACACTAACTATAAAGTTGGTCTGACCTTCCCTTCTTGAGATATCGTGTTTACAAGGTTTTCACATTTTGACCCCTGGTGACCCGAATGACCTTGACCTCCTCCAAAAGCAATAGGCTACTTGTACTTAATGTGAAATATGATATTGGTCTGATCTTCCCTTCTTGAGATTTCGTGTTTACAAGCTGGGCGTCACAAACGCACTCACACACACATACGCCATCATGAATGCAAACGTTACGGTTATCATCGAGACCAAAAAGGGTGCTAAACCTTTCATATAATTAAATATACTTGTTGAGACTTGAATGACGATATACGCTTTATAATAACTAATTTATCTAAGAAAACAGTACGTGGAAATACCTATAAATATAAATCATTACTCAATATTAATTAACAAAATAAAGGGTATTTTATTGTTCATACATTTTGCTTGGGTGGTTACACGAATCCCTGAGGTAGTTATTAACTATTGATTACTAAAGTAGTTTCGATTCAAGGGGTTGTATGAAAAGAAGGTACGTCCCTACAGCTGCAATTAATACGTTAAAATACTGAAACACAGATTTAATACAAGCCGAAAATGGTATTTTATGTCAAATGTCGTGTGGTCTTCTTCCAATAAAGTAATTATTTGCGTAAGCAATATATTAGAATTGTTCGGTTTTAAGTTTGTTTCTGCATTATAAGGCACCACGTAGTTTCTAATCTAGTCAGATTGTATATGTGTTTCTTTTGTTCTTTATATATACTTCAGGTGTTCCAACGTCGTGTTAATGGTTCCGTTGATTTTTATCGTAACTGGACCAGCTATAAGGAAGGCTTTGGTAAGCTGGATCATGAGTTTTGGTTGGGTAATGTCAAGCTGTTTTACCTCACCAATCAAGGTGAATATCAGCTCCGTATAGACCTGGTGGACAGTGAAGGAACTCCATACTACGCTGAATATGACTTATTCCGAATCAACGATGAAAATGACAATTATCGACTCTCTGGACTGGGAACATTCACAGGCACAACCGGCGGTGAGTTTAATATAAGACGCTGCAGAACTGTTGATTTGATCAATGTTAACACAGCCTGTGTTGGACATACATTTGATCTGGATATAAGTCATTATTACCACTTTTCTGAATTAGGCACTTTCAACGGGACAAGCAAAAAGATCGAAAATGATTTTACTTCGTTACCTGCAGGGGAATGTTTGTAGACAGGTATTCCAACTTTAGATAGTTCGATTTACGCGATGCTAATTAGGCTCGACTATAACAGTATGCTACTATGATGGTAAACAAATACGATTTTGAAACTTTAGGTTAAGTTTGAATATCTTTAGACTCTAGATTCCTATTGGCAGACATTCTTTAGTCACGCCCCTTTCCTCGATATAGCCTTGTAAATGATTTCACAACTCACTGTATAGTGATGTGGAGGCTCAGCGAGTGAAGTGACTGGCTGGCCTGTCATTCAAGATCATTGTTTTGTAATATATAACGAAGAGATTACAGGATACGATGAATGTTAAATGACCCAGTATTTATGTAAAGTAACCTGGAAACATATATACAGAACATACACAATCAGGATTGTAATACTGAGGGCGTGCTAGCCAAACACTTAGTTGCCTTTTTTAAAATTTTATTATAAATTTCCACAAAGTATCCCGCTGTAATTTAATGCTTACACAAATCAAAACATACTAAGACATAATAGAGGCCTTTACAATGTTCAGGTAAACTAAGCAATAGGCCTACACATGTTAGTGTGATAGCATTGTTCTAATCTCTGCTTTTGTCGTTGTTTTTCCTTCTTGTTTGCAGCAGATGCGTTACGCTATCACCATAATGGGCAGTTTAGTACTTACGATCGGGATAATGACAGAAGTGGTTCTAACTGTGCAATTAATAGACATGGTGCCTGGTGGTATCGCCATTGTTGTAAAATCAATCTCAATGGCATGTACGACGTTGCAGACATCGAAGCTGGTCATGGCTGTTGCGGTAGCAGAAACTCTGTCTGTTGGAATAACCTACCTGGCCCTGATCACAACATTAAATACACCCAGATGAAGATTCGATAGATTCTGTAGAATCACAACATCATCTAAACAACAACAGCAACTTGACACATACAAGACTACCAACTTCACGTCTCTTTCATACAAAATTCAGCATGTTTTCTATTTATTCCTTACCAATGATAATTAATTCAAATTGACGTTTGAAATCAGCTTAGAACAGCCACTGTCGCATCCACCCGCATCGAAAGTTTTAAATTCAAACTTCGCAATTAACGACTGTTGACAGTTTCCTCCTGCCAATTTGGGTCTTCTAACCAATAATGCATACATCTAAGAGGCATTGTATATATAGTATAAGCTGCTTAGGGATATTGCAGGTTTAGCAGTGGAACCAATTATCCTGAAATTAGCCTGAATAATGTTTGTCACATCTCAGTGTTTTTTGTTGTACTTCCTAGATTAAAGTATGTTGTTCATCCTAGATGTCGTCTACACTACACATTGTTATAAGATTATACATGTTAACATTATTGAAATTTACACCAGAATGCAGTTTACATACTGGTTTAAAACCCTAAGAATGATTATTACAATACTTGATTCTTACTCAGTCAGTGTTCATAAGCTCTCAAAACTTTATTCATGGAATCATTTGATCGAATACATTACTCATAGAGTTCAGATGAAACTAAGGTGGATGCAAGAAGAGTTTAAAATTAAATGGTCATCCTATACACATGAATGAAACGTACCCATGTCCTGTTCTCCGTAACTGAGCTGTGAAGAATATCGAATGCCAAATGTCATAATTCAGTATCAGTGGAAAAGGTTGAAGGTAATTATAGGCATAAGTTAACTCTGCAGTTCCTCAGGGATTGGGGAATGATTCCCATTTCAATCATATGCAGCAGTAATGATAGGTCACTGGAAAAACTTTTTAGCTTGAATGAAGAGAGCCCACAAATTTCTGTATTTATGATTACATTTGTGGTTGTATGTGAAAAGTCAGCTATTGTGGCAAGATATTGGAGATGATTACTTGTAGTTTTCATTCATTCTTTATTTTGGTCATTCTTGTTATTTAGTTAGCCATTCATAATCATTCTTCTTTTTTATTCCTTTGAAGTAAAAAGTTTCTTAAACTTTCGTTTTAATTTGAAGGTAATATTCAATTTCCATTCATCACCTGTAAGGTCGTGTCGTAATAATGGGTCTGACAAAGCTTTTTGCACTTTTTAAACTTCCTGGTCCATGCATTAAAGCCCCATTCAAGCAATTGATTTAAACCAACTTCAGGAAACCAAGTCATCTTTAACATTGGTGATAGGTAGCCTGCAATCACACCATCAAATTGATGTACTCCTTTCCAAAAATTAAACAAAAAGTACTTGTTTTATTTGTTAAAAGTTATGTTGACCTTTTAAACTGGCCATATGTTCATAATTCTGGACTAATAACCACTACCTGGTCCTGTTGACCATTGGTGATAGGTATAGCCTGCAATCACATCGCTACATTATCATGAAGATGATGACATCAGAGTTTGCAGCTGTGGTTTATTCCTCAAGGGATCTGTTCCATTTTTCATTCTCTGATTGGGTATTATAATTGCCATGCAGGATGATCATTGTGTTGAGATTGTTTATCATAGAATGCAAGGGTTAGGTATATATGTGCCTTAGGGTCAAATTGGGCACTCCCAGATTTGTTTTCGACCTCATTTTTAATCTGAAACATGAAATTCTTGCTACAGTATGTAATTGCCTCTTGTATAATGTATCACATGTCTTCTTTATTTCTTTTCACTTATGGAACATGCACAGCGTGTGTTGAGAATTCTTAGTCTTCTAACCATGGTTATTGTTACCCAGAATATTGTGTTGGATATCATTGATTTGACTAACAGAATTTAATTGTAGATTAATTTCATTCTTCTTGTATACTTGTTCTTATTGTTTCACGTCAAAAATATACTCATTTAAACAGATAAAATTACACATATCTTTCCTCTTCATTTGGGTGTTCTTACTCCTCTTCAGAACTCATTTTTGCAAACTTATGAATACAAAAAGAAAAAACGTGTACAATTTGGGACAAATGCATAACAGAAAGATGTGAGTAAGTTTGCAATCGCTCTTCCCAAACTGTGAACATACTAATAACATTCAAATGTCGAAGAACTTTCTTCAGTCAATGTAAAGATGACAATACTGTTCCAGACATACGCCACCATAAAGTCTCTATTGGTTTATGTCAGGGCAGAGAGCAAAGGACTTCTGTGTGGTTTTCTCAAACCCGCCAATTCCGGTTTGCAGTTGTAATTTTGACAAATTTTACTTCATATGCAAAAGCTGCAGAACGATTATCTTGTACGTTTATTATAATCGAAAAAA
This sequence comes from Apostichopus parvimensis, assembly GCA_000934455.1. Taxonomy (NCBI): domain Eukaryota; kingdom Metazoa; phylum Echinodermata; class Holothuroidea; order Aspidochirotida; family Stichopodidae; genus Apostichopus; species Apostichopus parvimensis. The sequence continues at coordinate 18,274 of KN889819.1, read as the reverse complement.
AATATATTAAGAAATTATGAGCGAATTGTCGGAATTTTTCAGCATTTTACAAAATACACCACATCCAAGTGAAAACGTGTGTTTTTTATGCTCCTTATAACGGAATAGTAGTACGAATACAACGGCATAGGAATGAGTAAATATATAATTTTCATTTGTACACAAGTACGAGGGGTGTATACCGGTTTATTAAGAATGTACAATGGTTTAAGGTTAAATACGAAGTTGTCTAATCTTACAATAATGTAAATGTGTAAAAGGAAGAGGCCTTACGTTTCGAAATGTGTTATAATTGGAGAGGCTTACTAAAACGTTAAAGTATATTCTGAATTTAAAGCTTCATGAAAATATATCGGCTATTCCTATATAGATAGGTGATTTGTACGTATATAAGACAAAACAGAAATCCATGAGGCAAACACTCACTGTATGCTGTCGCCAGATACAATCGTAAATTTCACCAAAATATTAAAGAGCATGTATCTTCGCAATAGAAACATGCCATCAAGATGCGATTTTCAATACCAAAATGTCAACTTTACATCTTTTTTTTTTAATAATCATTTATGTATGTTTTTATTTTCAATATAATATTTATCATTATTGTGTTTTTCTTTTCTCTCTCGGTTTATTTCTTGTTGGAACACGCATCTTAGATCACCAAGTATTCTTTAAAACCAATTAACGAATGTCGCCATCACTTATGAACATCTATTAAATACATATATGCAAAATATCGGTCAACTGCAAAAAGAACAGTTCCAAACAAATCTTAATATCAATAAAACATGTAAAAACAAACAAAATTATCTCAATCAATAACGGCTAATCCTCAAAAGTGCAGGTCGTAAAAGTAACGACCAAATAATTCGTTCAATTCCTTTTCTTATAAGATGGATTTTTTTTTAAATTTTTTTTACGACAGTGATTGACAGAAGCTAGTTTTACGGTTAGGCAGCACTCATGCTGTGAGTACACAAGTCATTTATAACGGCCGTGACCCTGCTGTATCTATAAAGCATAGTGAGACTATAGACATTGACCTAGAATGACCTACAGGCAGAGTGGTACATGACCTGTGGTGTATAAATGACCGCTAGCAATTATCGTGGTTTTCGCAGAGAGACAGAGAGAGAGAGTTCTTTGCAAATGAGCTTAGCTTTTCTTTCTTTTATAGAAGAGTTGTTGCTGCAACTGTTGTCCTAGTTCAGTTACTTTATATATGGAGGTCGGTTTTGGAATCAAGTGTCTCGAAAAATTGTGATTATTGACCGATGCCAAGTAGCAAAGTTGCATGTCGTATAGGGTTTTAAGTTGACAGTACTCTGACCAAGCAGTGACCTGCACGGACCTTTAAAGTTGGAAGAGGGGAAGGGGGGAAGGGGGATGAACAAAACTCCTCTGTCTGACTAAGCTAAGATGACATTTTGATGTAGTCTCGCACTCATTCGGTCTCTGTAAATAAATACAATACTCGTATTAAGTCCTGATCCGTAGTGTATGTAACGTACCCACGGTGGAACACTGCAAACCCACCCCCCCCCGCCTCATTTACACACCAAGCTCCCTTTCCCCCCCCCCCCCAATTCAGCAGTTATGATTTCACGTACCATACTATCACCACGCACTTTCAGTATACGTCATATGCATTCTGGCAGTCATGTTGACTTGTGTGTACACAATTTCAGAATTGAGTTCCTCTCAAATTTCCGTAAAATATAATCCTATTCGTATGTCAATAAGAAACAACTTGTTGGTTATAAGTCTTCCTTTCTATTTTTATTCTATCATCGTTATTCAACCCGAGGACATATCCTATTCATGTAACAAAAGAGAACATTCATTTTTCATCACGTTTTGAATCCAATATTTTAGTGCCCGAAACCAACCAAATGCCATGCAGTCAATAATAGGATTTAATTTTCTTGTCAGTACAGACAAGTACGATATAATAAAACTCCGTCTATGGCCATAGGGCGATAATATATCGGTATATCGATCGTTTTAGAGATGACGCAGGCTATAAATTGATAAAGACCCCTACTGTTCCTATATTCTCTTGTTTATTGTTCACCTTTTTCTTACAATTGACGGTTTTATATGTCAATATACATATACTAATATATATGGATGATCACAGGAGGTGTAATATCGGTGTGGCGCCACTCATTTCGTCAACGGTGTCAGCCAACGTACGACTGAGTATTATGTATCAACTAGAAGCAACAAGTGTTCAAATCCAACAGGCAAACAGACGTAAGTAAGAGCCAGTTCCGCAAAGACGAAATCTATTTCGTTCTGCTTGTATAGAGTCGACTTCGTCGACAATATGACTGTGAATTTTGACAAGGATACTCGACAGTGCAATTTTCTCTCTTTTTTAGTAATGAAGTTGTAAACTTGGACGCGTTTATAAAAAAATATATATATAGTGTTTTTGTGTGTACGTCACATTGTTTGCTTCCGAGGGTTCTGCTAAACTAGGCTATCATGATTTTGATCATAGAAGGCCTACATTAACAGTTGATTCTACGTTGTAATTATGTTTTCATGGAGAGCTTTAACTTCCTAAATGTCAAAAAAAGGAAGTTTATTGTGAATTCCTGCAAATATATATAATATATCATTTAAAATGATATATATCATTGCCGATATATAACAGCTTTTTGAAAGAGGATAGGGAAAGAACCATCGATACCATTGTTGTACGGACAGATTTACTCTATTCGTTTGATTTTAAAGTAAATTGATGCCTACTCTTTGACATTTTACCTCCGGAATATTGACATTTCATTTAATCTCTCGGCAACATCGACCAAATGAAATGACATTTTACTAAAAAACATTTATTGACTTCAATCGCTTTCGAAGTCCTACACGTGATGTACCAAGAATTTTACTTTTTTGCATTTTTCAATTTATGTCTTAATTTTTTCAATTTGGAAATGAAAATATTTTGATTACGAACCGCATATGGACTTTTTGGATTTGATGGTACAGAAGAAAGAACGTTTGATTACTGAATTAACTCTTGGAGTATTTTTCTCTCTCTCGGATCAACACGATTATACGTGCCTGTGTCTAGGTTTTTCCCGTTTCTTCCATTTATCGCTGTATAGCCCTCGGGCGTAAAAGGTGATCGCGGCGAACCAAGAAAATAAACCCATCACAACATACATGTCACAGAGTTCTTTTGAATTAAATTTCGTTCATCGTTGGTATGCTCTGTTTTTTTTTAAAATCTATCCTATATATACTTCATGCACCTACTGATGTAGACTGTTATTCTCTATAGATTTTCCCGGAAATATACTTCTGTTTATGACTGCTGTAAAGCTGTACTCAATTTTGACCTTGTTAATTAAACAAGAAGAAAGTCAGCAATCTGTCACGCCTACTAAATTGTTTCTGAATCATAATTTGCCCAAAGGATATAAAATATTGATTTCCAGGAGAATGAGGTCAGTGCTAATGGCGTAGAGAGCCTCGGACCTGATATTTGATAGTCTGTGACTACATTTTCTCACTCTTTTCTCACTCTTTCTCTCTCTCTTTTCTATTATGGAGGAACAATGAGGGGATTATAACTCTTTTTGTTTTGGTATTGTAGCTTTCTCGGTCAAATTCACACCCACCCACATGAACAGTCGTTGGAGGTGTGTTCTTAGTCAGTTAGTTGGTGCAATGACCTGCAGTTCGGACGACTGCGAAGACGACAATTGGATATTTGCTGGTGAAGGCAAACTATTCTTAAAGCGAGATTAACTGCTATTCATATAAAGTGATTTTTTTTTTTGATAATCAGATGGATGGAACCTTACGCTACGGGGCCAGCTTGATTTTTATGGTAAATCATTTTTAGGTCCTTTTTTATTCGAACTGAAAGAGAAACAAACTTGTCAATAACTTTGACGAGGTCACCTAGAAGTTGCAAACTTAGTTTAACATTTAGAAATGACAGCATTCCCTCGTTCACATATCATCAACATTTCTTTTCCCGGATGAACAAGATTTTTTCATCGGAAAATAAAACAAAAGTGACCTCTTTTCATTTCACGTAGATTTGAATTAAAGAGAAAATGACCGTGGATTATTTGATCCGTATTTGCATCTTGTAATACAAATCCAACTGGCAACTGACGGACTGATTGATTGTAAGACTCGCCGACTGAGTAGTAAGAAAAGGTTTTGTTTTTCCTTTTTGGCGTAAAATATACGAATATAAGATGGCAAATAACTTGACTTCATCATGGTCAAGTTCGGTGGATCACGTGACCCTGCCAACTCACCCGGATGATGGCAGCGGTCATTTTGAACCCTCACCTAAAGAATGGGAATTTACATTCGACGATGAACGCCAACGAATCATATTAGCTTGTATATTTTGTCTCATTGCTTTCATCGGAACATTTGGAAATAGTCTCGTGGTTTTAGCCGTTTTGTTCAGTCGCAAGTTGCGTACAACGACGAATGTTTTCGTGGTGAGTTTAGCTGCGGCTGATTTGTTGACGTGTATGTTTCTACCATTCAATGTCGTATCTATACTGAGTTTCGAAGAATGGCCTATCCACGACTGTATCTGTGTGATAGCTGCTGTGGTGATGTACACATGTGTTGGATGCAGCGTCTACACGCTCGCTGCTATAGCGTTGAATCGATACACTCTTATAACCCGTAGTCTTCACGTTTACAGGCGTTACTTTAGCACCCCCAAGACCATCTTTATGGTAGCGCTCACGTGGTTATTGCCTCTCTTCTACTCGCTGATTCCAGTCATTTTCGGTCTTGGTGAGCTAGGCTATGATTCTAAGTATAGCACATGTACACATAAAACGAGCCATCCGTTATCAGACTATTACAGCATCGTACAAGCGGTAGTGATTTACCCAGTTCCGCTCGCCATTATCACGTTATGTTACGCTAGTGTGTTCATGTATGTTCGGAACCACGCTAAAAGTATTACAGAAGGCCCCGACAACTCAACGTCGTCACATACCAGCCACAGTCAAAAACGGCGGGAAAGTGCTCTACCGAATCGTTCTACAAGTGTTATATCCAGACGACAGATTCAGATCACGCAGAATCTATTTTACGTAGTCTGCGCATTCCTTATTTGCATAACGCCTTATTGTCTCAGCCTGATCGTTCCACGCAGTGAACCAGTGATCCCGTGGGCGGGCGCATTAATCTTAGTGAACTCCTGTATCAATCCACTCATCTACGGAACAAAGCACCCACAGTTCAAGCGGGTCATGGGATCAATTTTGACATGCCGATTACGTAACATTCCTGAGCCTGCGCACTTTTTACGCGCAACGCAGAGCAGATTCACTCCAAGATAATCGAGAGAATGCCGATTCCAAGACATTCCTTTTCTTTTATTATTATTATTTTTGGTGAGCTTAAAACATCCAACAGTTTCATGGAGGTAAATATGTACATAAATTATGTCTTTTCAGAAATTGCAGATAAGAATATCCGTATGTTTAATGACGTTTTATGGATATACCCATTGACCTGGTTTTAACGAGACCCGCATCGATAATCAATGAAGTTGATGAAGTATAGACAAATAAATGAACAGATGGTCTTTGTGTAAATTAACGAAAAATTTGTGGAAGACTTTAACGGAGGATTTTTTTTCTTCAATTTAAAAGGAAGACATTGACTGTGTGACGAATTGAAAAAAATTTGCACATTATATTTGATAAATTCGATGTAAAGGGGACTGGGGTTGAGGTTGGATCTGGTTCTTTGGTTTTCGTACACATGTTCTATCTTAGGTGACTTTTTTCTTAAATCCTTTATATTTTGTGGAGCAGTTCAAATAGTTTTATACCACAAGACTTAAACTGATAATACAAAGGCTCGCTATTTTGCAACAGACACTCTGTTTTATAGATGTTGTGAGAAATTTCTCACATAGGTTTACTTTGAATATTCAGTGGTCCGACGAGCCTTTCTTGTGGAATAATATAACGTTTGACTTTAATATCGTTACGTTTTCAAGATGACTATATTACACATTTAAACGTTGTTACAACTTACTATACTGAACCTACGGTATACGTTATAAAGTATAACTATTTTAAATTCGTGTTGTCACAACGTACAAAATTAGTAACGCTGTTTGAACGTGTGTTAATTGTTACTGTTTAAAATAAGGCAACTTAATTATCAACGCTAACAATTGTGGAAATGTTACCTAGATTTCATCCATACGAAACGCGATTTCAATCCATTGGATACATTTATTTGCCAATCTAGAGAAGTAAATAAGATACAACGATTTAGATTGGAATCAAATTCAATCCTTTAGACTGAGTTTTCATTTATAAATTTAATAAGTAATATTGTATTGTTTCGGCTTGATATTTGCGACAAACTAATATCGATACACTGAAGTCCAGATTAATATTAAAAAATGACCAACTTTATACTGATGTATCTATCAATTTATTTCTTTTCATCGTCAGTTATTATATTTACATTAAGCATTCTCAACATGCAGGGCACATGTATATAAGCAAATATGAATATCTCTCAGAGGCCTAGACATCCAGGTCGGGATCAACCTTGTACATTCTCAGCACCGTGCCTAATTTTTGAATTCTTTACATAGAGCTCATATTTTCCCGGTTTCCCAATTTAACCCCCTCCCCCTCCCCCCTCCCCCCGTGGTTATAACCCTCTTCAGGCGTGATTACAGTGCATAGTATTGAAATGTTTAACAAACGAAACACAAAAAGGAAAAAACAAAAAACAGAAAAGTGTTAATGCTATTGACCTTTCATACATGTCACTTCATACAGCGGTCAAGGTCATGTGAAATATGTCACCCATTTTTTTAGCGTGTTACAATTTTCATAAATTCTTTTTATTACTTCTGGGATAATCCTCTAAATGAATGCCAGATATGAAAGAGGATTAAGTTAGACGACTTTTCTTTGTTTTAATGGAGAAGCCTTTTCGAATTCTGCAGGTAGAAACATAACTTATTTGACCATGGTCGCAAAATCTCGCCAAAAAAGTGGGGGCGGGGGGGGGGG
>KN889819.1:0-11175 GCA_000934455.1 Apostichopus parvimensis | reverse complement strand
ATCAAATTCAATCCTTTAGACTGAGTTTTCATTTATAAATTTAATAAGTAATATTGTATTGTTTCGGCTTGATATTTGCGACAAACTAATATCGATACACTGAAGTCCAGATTAATATTAAAAAAGACCAACTTTATACTGATGTATCTATCAATTTATTTCTTTTCATCGTCGGTTATTATATTTATATTAAGCATTCTCAACATGCAGGGCACATGTATAAGCAAATATGAATATCTCTCAGAGGCCTATATACATCCAGGTCGGGTTCAACCTTGTACATTCTCAGCACCGTGTCCAATTTTTGAATTCTTCATATAGCTCATATTTTCCCGGTTTCCCAAATTAACCCCCTCCCCCCCCCCGAACCCCGTGGTTGTAACCCTCTTCAGGCGTGATTACAGTGCATAGTATCGACATGTTTAACGAACGAAACACAAAAGGGAAGAAGAAACAACAGAAAAGTGCTAATGCTATTGACCTTTCATACATTTCACTTCATACAGCGGTCAAGGTCATTTGAAATATGTCACCCATTTTTTAGCGTGTCACAATTTTCATAAATTCTCTTTATTTTTTCTGGGATAATCCTCTAAATGAATGCCAGATATCAAAGAGGAATAAGTTAGACAACTTTTCTTTGTTTTAATGGGGAAGCCATTTCGAATTCTGCAGGTAGTAACATAACTTATTTGACCATGGTCGCAAAATCTCGCCAAAAAAGGGGGGGGGGGGGGGGGGGCAAGAACCGATGAGTACCGACAACACTATCGAAATAGCGCTACACATGTTAAAAAAGTCTGATGTAAAATTGATGGGATGCTGGCGGGGGGGGGGGGGCGAAATTTGCAAAATTTTGCCAACCTGCATGTACCTTCTTGAGAGCCACATTATCTTTGCAGGCTAATTTATTAGTGCTAAGAAAATTCTAGAAGAGGGCCTCATACGCTCCTGGTTATCGATTGCTGTTATTTAAAATTTTGAGGTATAATATACTAGCTGAATTAAATGCAGAAAAGTTTACGGGAAATGATTTTGGTTTGTACTGGTATGATAGTAGTATGTATATACAATCGAACTTCTTAATTGTGGTTCGTTTGATCTCAAAGATATTTTTATTTTTGTTGCGCACATCGCTGTGACTATATTTAGGGAAACTTTCTTCTTTCCATTTCGAAAATCTTTCTTTCTTCTCATACCTCACCGTCCCTTTTCCGTTAACTAAGACATCATTTTGTTCCTATGAAAATCCCACCTTTGGCGGCCATTGCTTAATTGTTCTTGTAAACCTTTGATTAAAGAGAGATGATAAAAGAGATAAGCAATTAATAAAGGGCTGGAAAAGTCACATGATTACAATAGCTTCTAAAAAGTTTCTATGTAACACAACCCACATTTTTCTCATCAACTTAAGTAGCAAACAGTCTCCAATTTGTTAAACATTCTTAATTTAAGTTTTACGATAGTGCTACGTGGCGCCATTTGAAGTAACATTCGCGCAAAAAAATAAAAGAATAATAATTAAATTATTAATTATTATTTGTTGAAAAAAAATCAATTATTTTTTGGTTAATCACAGTATGTGTAAAATTAATTAATTTTTACGTTCGACGTTTTAAATTGCATTTAATAACTATCATAGTTTAAACCCAAAGGAAGCCTTGTAATAGTTTTGACGGGTGGTTGACGCATTCAATAACTTATTATGTTTCATAGACAATTAATAAACGGAGACTTTTATGGCTCATTTTATGAATATGTGTTTGTTTATGTTTTTCAAAATTAATCGTAACACTCTAAGGGTCTGTCGTCATTTCAATGTCATGTGGGAAAATGTAAAATTTTGATGAATTTCTGCTGCTATAGGACTTATAAACTTAATAAGATGGTTTTAAATGATAATTTTGTTTAGCATAATGTGAGGAGAGAAGTAATTTATCATTTTGTGAATTCCAATCTCCGCCTCTAGGTAACGTTTTTCATTTTGTTATAAAGTAAAAGCAAAGTTTGCAAATTCGTTTTCCGGGGGGGGGGGGGGTATCCATGATTTGAAACGAAGGGGGTTTGACCCCTTATTGTCATTGAAGCCCCTTTTGAAGTATATTTAGGCTAGCAGTTAGATATATTATTAGCTTCTCCAAAGATTTTAATTTCTTGCTTGGGGTTGTAAAGAGGGGAGGGGGGGGGTGTACACCCCTCACTCCTCATGGATCCGCGCCTGTGTTTATCCTGAGCAGGGATCTTGGAGTTTGATTCACTCTGACAGTGTTCCTATATAAGGACTTATGCGAACATTGTGTTTTATGCCACGATCTGCTGTGTTATGCTATATCATCAATGTTACGAAATAACGTTGAAATATTGTAACGAATTCGTCGTTAAAACTTTATTAAAATTCACATTGTTCCGTTCCTCATACATAACATCTAAGTCATATTTTACATTAAGAATAAATTATGCCATATTTTTTGTTGCTATATGATATGCTTTTTTAGGACGTAAATTATATATAATAGTTTTATAATACGTCATTGTATGGCAGTCGTTGGACAACTCAACTCGCATAGTTGTTAAGCCGTAAAATTCAAATTTCCTCTACAATTAAGTGTACAAAGATGCATATCTTACTGATATAGTTACGTGTATTTGCTATATAGCCAAGCTATTTGATTTTACATTGCAACTTTTCAATAAAAGAAGGCAGAAATTTTGTAAATTAGTTCACAGATTCAGCACGCTTTGTATAGTTTCAATTTACAATTATGAAAATGGGAAAACTAACGTTTATTCCATATCAACACCCCCCCCCCATCATATGACGTCTTGGTCCGGTGCTGTAGCCCCGCCCCCCCCCCTCTTTTTTTTGGCCAAATCTACGAGAGTTAATTAAAAAAGAAAAGTTATATGGGACTGCTGCAGATTTAAAGATCAGTTTCCCTGGGACTGCTAAGGAGAAAATCAAAGGGACAAGAATATAATCCCTTTGTCACATTATGATTGTATTCAAAATTTAAAAGTGGTAACATAAAGCGGGAATGCGTTAAATTCAAAGCGACTGAACGTGGACAGATCACCAGAAATGCTCGCGTGACTCTAGATGTGTTCTGCGCGCATGTAAAGAAAAGAATAAATCCAGCAAACGTCCATTTAAGGTCACGTTCTTTTTAAGGAAAGGTTAACTTTATACATTGTATAAGACACACTCAATAGTTCAAATATTCAAGAACAAGATGAGATGTCCACAGGTTTATAGATCAACTCCATAATAGAAGGGATAAAAGCTGAACAGAATTTTCTTTCCATTTCACGGATTTCAATTAATTGATGAAAAGGAGGATAAAAGTTAAGGACTAGAATATATTAACAGGAAAGACGAGGTATATATTAAAAATATTTAAAAAAACAGGACATGTTTCCTTCGATCCAAACAAACTTGCACCGAACACTATGAAATATGGCATGTACTCGTCTTGCAAATGAAAACACTTAACGTTATATTTAATACGTTTATATATAAGACTCACTTGAGGGTCTCTGACATTATATGGTAATTACAATTTTGTAGGTCAAAATGACGCAAAACATGCACCAGGAAATAAATTTATCTGACTATAAATTTAACTTACGGTATATCTTGAACTGTATAGTACAGTGATCGGGGCCTTATAGTATATACCGGTATATATTACAAGACACATAAAAGTGCAAGGCGAAACAGAAAGTCACTGACTTTACGCAAATGCTGCGACCCGCGACTGTCTTGGCCATATGTATGTTGTTGACGATCATTTGCAAGATTGGGTAAAAATAGAAATGAAAAAATATACCGAGGTCTGAAAGAACGGAAGGTGTGAAGCACCATATTGCGTGGAATTTTGGTAAATGTTGAAGACAATTTGATTTATAATTGAATCCATAACAAAACATTAGTTAGAGTACAAACAAGAAAGTTTCGTTCCACATATGAAAACTTTTGGAAAAAAAAATTCGATTTACGTACACTGATAATGTTATTGGTAATGTTTATTTTCAATGTTACTTTTACTGAAATTAACATTCATAACGCGGAAAAGTATTCTTATTCCTGCACATATTTCTCATAAGCACATATGTGAATCAACAAGCCCAGCTTGACGAAATCTTCGGGCAAAGACAACGATTTGATATTTTGAGGTGAATATAGTTATTACTGACTCGTTTAAAATCTGATTAATTTGATTTAAAGTGATCGTTATTCTTGTCTGTAAAAAGCCTTCACTTGTTTTGTTTCTTTCGTTCTTAACCCGAATACTTCAAAATAACATGCTGTGCGTCGGAGTCCATTAATAAAACGGTTTTTATTGTCAGCAAATTATATACTAAATAAAGCGAAATATTTAACGAAAACAGAAACTGCCAAAGTAAGCACGAATCAAACAGTTTATGATGTTATTTTACAGATAATTAAATTTCATTCCACATAAAATAGAACAATTGGAGAAAAAAAATCGAAGTGAATGTAAGTTACAAGACAATTATTATTTCATTTGATGAAATAGAATTGTAAACGATTTCTCTAAAACAATGTGCGTGCCACGCTTTTTGTAATTGATGCGTAATGACCATTTAAGCATATATCTTTATTTGTTTTTATTTTATTTTTCTGGGGGCGGTGGGGGGGGGGGGACGAGTGTTTTCATTCGTACAGCGTAGTTCACACCCAATGAAAATGTTTTTATTATGATTATTTTTATGGGGACGAGCATTTGTTTTATGGTTATGAAACCCTCTTGTTGTTGGTAATCGTTAGCCAAATAGTTCTTTTGACCTTTTCCACTTTCGTCTAGGGTTGTTACAATGTCGACCTTCATATAAACAGTCAGTACATGTATAGACTAAAAATAAAAAAGAGAGAAATATATGCATCAACGTTAACTAATTCTATACATACAAAAGTTCAAATCCAGAAAACCTTCCCCCTCTAGTGCAGGTGCCTCATCATAGACTACTTACATTCGTGTCAATATATTCGAGTTTAATATGGGTCTATATGTAGGCGCTTATGTTGCGACCCACTGCCCCTTTATAATCCCTTGCGCACTATATGTCGGTTTTCGCCGTCGCTTTTATTCCATACTATTATACCGGTAATCGATTAAACAGATTCAAATAATTCTGTCTGTGGTATAAAGGACGTTGTTTGCAGTGTATTTTCCTGTCGTACGCTTCGTGCGTTAATAATCGGAGGGTATTGTGACGTAATACAGATGTCATCAAGATATATTAACATGATTGACCGTCAGCAACGGTTTATTCCACAAGATTCATGAAAAGTTTAGCAAAAACCTTCACTTAAAAAAAAGACATATGAATAGATTTCAGATGGCAAAGAAACCAATTTTGTACATAAACAATTTTGTTATTCGAGAAAAGGATTATGCATTTCATAAACGTACTTAAGATTCCAACACGATTCCCCATTACCTCTGCAGCCTCCCATTATAAAAGGGGTGGTTTGATATAGCACTTTCGTTATAAAATAATAGCTGCAAGTCGCGGATCCAGGGGGTGTGGGAGCTATGATATATCCCCCCTCCCCCACCCCAAGATCCTGTATGTTTCAACCTTACACCAAAAGTAGCCTTGTTTCAACTAAAGCGGCTGGTTTAAGTGTTTTACTGAACAAAGGCTGCAGAGAGAGTAATGTCACGGGACCGCTTTTTGAGCCTTCATTATCACTATATTATTGTTAATGAAAATAAAATATTTTTTCATTCCATGTTTCTCCGGTCCCCATTAATGAATCTGGGGCCCAGGGATTGTAGACCCCTGAATCCCTGAACCCCTGAACCCCCTGAACCCTGAACCCCTGAAATTACATATATTTTTAAAAACATAAATAAATCAAGTGATTACAGTACAACCACATAACGTTTGAACACTGTCTTGTATCTTTCCCATTCAACAACTTACAACTATGTTATATCATTATCTGCTTAAATGTCATGACTCAGAGTCATGACTCAGAGCCGTATATACGGCTCTGTCATGACTCACTACCTACCCCCTTTACCTCCCTATCTCTACCCCCCCCCCTACCCCGATTAATGTATGTGGATATAGATTTAGACAGTGAAACATATTCTTCATAATTTTCAAGATCTGTTATGATATTCACATCCACATTTAATCTGGGCTTGAGTGTATACAGGATATGCATGAGAAAGACGATGCGTAAGACTCGCAAACATCCCCATTAAGTCGAACCAGCATAAAATGTAGACAACTTTACAACTCGGCCCAACCAGCGACTATTTGGGAATGGAACGTTACAGACTTCTTTATGCACCAAACTGAATTTGTTCAACATTTAACTACCCACATATGGTTATAAAACTGAACTGAACTAAAACAAAACTAAACAACATAAAGGGTCACAAAAAACTAGTACTTTTATCAAAATTATTAGCAAAACTTGAATCAGCAAGCACAGCTTGACGTTGGAAATTTTGAGGTGAAAATCAAATAACCAACTAGACAATTCGTAATTTTTGATCAGTTTGGGGATTCCTTAATGCCACAAACTTAATAACAAAGTGCCTCTTTCTTGTTGTTTTGTACAACGTCTGAGATTTTTTTTTTAAACTAACCTTACTCCCCCGAATACTTCAAAGAACATGCTGTGCGTCTGAACCCCTTAATTAATACAATGGTTGTATTGTCAATAAAATACTAAACAAAAGAAAGCACTTCATGACAAACAGAAACGAAATAAATGGTTGAGTTTCTCTCTCTAGCCCTGACAAACGAAACCGTGAAATCAGGTTCTGGGTGACCAAAGAATAAACACCGTCCGGTAAAATCATTTCAAATACCAGTAGTTTTCGACCTCTTACGGTGTTGAGTGGTAACTATACTAAGTTATAGCTTTCAGCTCAATTGTATAAAGATGGGGCTGGTCAAAAAGTAAAGGGTCTGTTCTCTCCTTCAATTACCAAGTCACACACCATCACCACCCCGCCAACCCCCCCCCCCCGTCCCTTAAACACTTTTCATCTTTCAACTTCCTCCACAGTGATTCTTTGGCTCAGTCTTTCATCTGTTGTAAAAACAACTAAGGGAAAGAGACATTCCTTAACACTTTGAGCGACCTTTTCGAGGAAGCCTGAAAGACAAAAGTCTTCTTAAAATAACCAGAACAGAATCTTCATTATTATTATTATTATGCGGCCAACGATGTGGATCTGTGTCGAAACAGGTAGCTATAATATCTGCAAGACTTATTGGTTATAACTTTTTGACCATTTTAATTCCTTCCTTAGTTTCCTCCTTTTTTTAGGTCAAAGTATGACTCTCCTTATTCGTAATAGGTTTTGAAACTCATAACATTACAATAGTCTATATAACCATATATAGAGATATTATTCACCAAAAAAGAAAAAAAATACCAAGACCACCGTTTTCATACTTTTGTTTTTTAGGGGAACTGGGTGGGATTATCGGAAGTAATCTTAACCTAATACTAGGATTTAATCGTTTGTTTGTGAGGAATATCGAGGACTTGAGGAATGGTGTCCTCAAGAGGAGTCCGTCTACCAGGTAAATTGATGATCATTAGTTCAAATGGTTCCGTAATAATGACGAGACGAACCAGAATTTCAAGTGATGTTTCCCACGTGACAGAATTCTGACGACCACCGTTAACATTTTTTTTTTTGGCTCTGAAATCTAAGAAACTTCAGGAACTGCGCATGCGTGTATGGTTAGATTATTGTATGTATGTGTCTATGTTTAGGTATCTTTAATGATGTATAAGAGATATATCGATGTCTCGACAGGGCACGTTAGTTCAACGCTGGTAGGGGCGGATCCACGATGTGACAAAGGTAAGAGTATGATCCTGGGGTCGGAGTTGGAGCCGACTCCCGTGAAGGGGGCCTTAGGGGTCCTTTCCCAGAAAAATATAATTCTTAAACGGGAAATGGTGCATCCTAAAGCATTTTTATGCTATAAATTAGGTCTGTATAATTTAGTCTACACCGAAGGTTGTGCTGATAATTACTTGTGTGAGTGGTGGGTGTACCCCCTCCCCTGAACCCCCCCCCCCCAACCCCAAGTTCCCTAAATCCGCGCCTGGTATGAGACCAGCCCCATTACCCACTGAAATTCTGGTCAGACCAAACAAATTTTAAGACGTGTATACTATACTGTATAGAAAATCACTACAGGGCTAGGAGTCACCCGCCATATAACAATACGTTTGTCTCTGCAAAATGTGCATTTGTCATCTACCGACCCACCCACTCACCCACTCACTCAACTCTCTAGTATAAATTACTTTTGAAAACTACTAGCAATATTTTAACGTGCTAAAATTTCATGCCAAGACTGGTGACATTTAAGGATGACGTCACTATTCCCATCTGTGATTCATATGTCTCTTTCAAAAAAGACAAAAACATGAAAAAAAGAAGAAAAAGAATAGTCGCATAAAGAAGACCAGCCCCTCCGTATAACCACATAACTAAACCTTCGTTTAACATTGATAAAGAACGTTTTGTGGTACGAAAAGAACAACAAATCTGATGTTTTCCTTGTCTGGAGTTAGGGAAAACATATTGAGTGGCGTTTTGTCAGCCGAGGGACCTTTATATCTGTGCAACAATGAATGTATATATTATTCCTCTCTGATAATGAAAACACACACAAGATACATCTGGCGGTTGTCAGAAAGACAAACATGTTTGTTTTTTTAAAACATAGACAATTGACGGGGATATCTCTCTGTTACCTCATCAATTTCCTTGAAATTCATCCGAAATTTGAAATTGTAGGATTGATGAATGATCTGGAATTCTAAGACTTAAAACTGATTGTTGAATGTTGTGGTTTTGTTGTGGTTTGTGTGTCTTTATTTTACCTTTATTGGAACAAACAAAACCAAAGATAATAATAACTAAATAATTAATATCAGTAATAACTAAACGGCATATTTAAGTCCTTTTAGTACGTAATTAAACGAAAATAGTGGTCAGTGTTTTCACCCAAGTATATAATTAAAAAGGAAACCGAAACACGCTTGGGTCATGCCCAGAACATTTAGTTATATTCAGAGAACCAACTATTGGATTGGGGAAAGAGACCCAGGTATTATGCCTTCCGGACTCGGACTCATGTTAGTGTCATATTGGAATCAACTCGTATATTAGGTCAACAATGAATCTGATTTTGGGTCGAAGTCTCAACTGTAGACGGAAAACACGAAAAGTGGAATCATGCATTGCAACAAGACACAATAAAAAAAATAGTACAATCGAGAAATTTTATGTTGCCTCGTTTCACCAAAGATTTAACTTGGGCAAGGTCTTTCATAAAAAGCACGTGATACCATCATAGTTTCACACATAAGGGAACACATTTTGGGTCACTGAATTAATCCAATTTGCACAGAAAAAGAAGGATGATTTAATACAGAAATGAAATTAATATAGTTGTAGCATAAAATCAACTTGTAATGATGATGTTTTCCTTCTTCTTCAGTTATAGCCTAAAAAGAACAACACAGTATTTTAAATGTTGCAATTTTGGCGTTTCCCGCCCAAGAAAATGATTGGTCATTTATAATTTTTCTTTTCAACTTCACTCTGGAAGTTTTCAATGTAGTGGAAAGGTTTTCTCAGATGTCAGGGCTGAAGGTGAACTTAGAAAAGTCGTATTTGTTCCCGCTAGGATCCCATTGCATCCAGCTATCCAGATTACTTTCCAAACTTTAACTTTAGTATTTGCCGTGACTCTATAAAGTTTCTTGGTATTTCATTCACAAATCATGAAGATGATTTTTCCGTCTAAATTATGCTCCAAAACTCTTCAGAATAAAAGGGTCTCCTTTATATAGTTGATCTTCGCGTGATCTAACTCCTACAGGCAAAATCTTAATAATAAAGACGTTTGCAATCTCTCAACTTGTATACCTCGATACAGTATTGCCAACCCCTCCTGACCATTTTCTAACAGATTTCAATACATGTTATATTTCAATTTTATCTGGTTTAATAAGCGCGATAAAGTTAAAGAACTGTGTTATGTTATTCTAAGAGTATAATGGAGGTTTGAGTTTGATAGACATAGCAACGTTTGATTTAAGTCTCAAAACGACGTGCTGGGTTAAACTTTTCATGGATGTTCACAATAGACCATGGAATGCTCGCTTTGGGTATTTTCTATAAAAGCAAAACGTACGGTGGTAACTTTATGTTAAAATGTAAGTTTTCAAAAGGTGGCATCAAAACTTCAAATACCCTAGTGTGATACCTGGTCATGTTTCTGTCCATATAGGTTAACGAGTTATGTCGATAGAACATGAATGAAGTGTATAGTTTCTACGCCTTGCACCATCTTAATATTGCAGTTACATTTTGGTCATATTATATTATGCTGACAAGCATATATTCGCTTCCGGAAACATAGCTATACATGCACGAGAAGCAAAGATCCAGTACTTTCAATTTCGCTTCCTACATAGGATACTAATAGAAGTGGATAACGTTGTTTGTGTATTAAATTGGATATCAAAGATTCTTCCTTTTGTAATGATAATGAGGAAACATTAGATGACCTATTCTGGCTTTGTCCTCATGTTAATCTATTTTGGAAGGAGGTAATTAATATCTGCTTGAAAGTACATTTTAATCTAAAACAATGTATTGAGGATATCGAAACAACCTATTAACTGTCTTCATACTCCACGCTAAAACATTATATCTTTTGCACCAAGATGAAAGAGGTAACACCGGAGTCCTTAATATTTTACAGCAAATTTAAATTTATGTTAGAGGTTGCAGAAGTACATTTTAAAGAAACAGAAAAATGACTTTCAATTAATATAGTTAAAAGAAACTTTGAGTTTATGGTAAAACAATATGAATTACTCTCATTTCCGTACCAATATATAAAGTTTGCAAATTAAAGAAGCATTTAGAAATATTAATTACAGAAATGTATACAATCGGGGTACCGTACACTGAAAAAACAATTTACCCATACCAGCTGAGTAATCCCATCCTAAAATCTATGCATTTGTTTGTCTAAACATACTCACAATGACAGAGTTTTATTATTCACGTTTAGTTCGGATTACTCATGTTAGTGAGTTTTACAATTTATCCTATTTTTCAAGCACGTTTTACTAATATTACT